>JALLPI010000040.1:0-42023 GCA_036939935.1 Cyclotella atomus | reverse complement strand
GGCGTTAAGGACCAAAAATCGAGGTCTCTATCGGGGCCAGATAGAGACCAAGATTTGCAATCCTTAAAGCACTAACGCTATCTTTTTTCATCAATTTTGGGCTCATAACCAATAAATTAGTGCTTTAGGGTTCTTACAAAATCGCATTTGTGCGCTACCTTAGGTTCACGGGACTGCTTGAACCCAAAATTAGCGTTAGGACTTTACAAAATGACAGCCTAAGAGCCCCGCAGAATCGGAGTTGAGATAACCAATATCACCTTGACGTGAAAGCTTTGCTATATTACCTCCGCAGAAAAATACTTTTGTCCTCTCAACATTGGCATAACAATGGCCACAATTCAGATTATTGATCAAATCCTCTGATTGCGAAATGCCATTTAACGACACATGGGACCAGGGTTGTCCTTCCAACTTGTTCGCGACAGAGTTATAACTCAGATGACATGCCTGAAACCGCGCAGGCGGGATCATCACGCATTTTTTGGTAACCTCACTTCGTAAACGGGCCGCTGCGAAGACGATTGGATCAGATGTTTCGCTACACCAAGTTTTGAGGAACTCGCGAATTTCCTTCGGCCACGTACTGACTAACGACCTGACAGCTGCTAGATTGGCTTTGTTGCACGCAGCGAAACTTCTTAGGCCACCAAACTCCGAGATGAAAGGTAGAAGGCTTGAGACGAGCCAATCAGTCTTGAGCATGTTATTCAAGGTATTGCTAGCATCCATGGTTGCCAATTATATGAACTGTATCGCGAAGACCCACAAGGCCGTCTTGTTCCAACCCACAAAGTAGACGGCAGATCAGCGACCATCTAACGCATTGAATTGATGTCTTTGGTCATGTGACACTCTAATTTGTATGGGCCAATCGTATTATTGGCACATAGGGGTATCTTTTGCTCAACTAGAGTGCATTGTTAGGGAGTCGACTCATCCTTTTCGCACCCCATGCTCCAAGCATAATTAATGGCTCTAACAATGGAACATACTGCCAATACATTCCAGTATTTGTCGCCTCCTTCCATCTTTTCAGGCTTTTCCGATAGATAGGGTTGTAGAGGATCACGATGCTCACTGCAGTCTAGGATGTTGTGGTCAACATGGCTTTGATTGAAGAGAGATGATTCAAGCATCAGAGAGATAATAAGCACATCATGTTAAGTATGAGTCGTCAGATGTATGAAGTCTAATTGCAGGCAACCAAAAGGATTTTCTCACCGTTTTGCAAACCAATGATACATCTTTGAGCCAGCACCATTGTTAAACGGAGTGACAAACGAATACCTCGAACAATAATGCAGAAATGGCGGTGGACTCAACGGCATCATAAAACAAGAAGAGGTACCTGTTAAAACACCTGTAGTCTCTACTCCCAGTGGATCACTCTCAATCAAATCCGCATACATCTTGGCAGATAATTGCAAAGCATCATGATCTGTTTTGTCGTGTGTATGCGGCCAACCAGTCATACATCCGGCAAACAAGTTTTTGACCAGATTGTGTTTTAGACCCAGGTCTGCTGCTGCCATGGAATAGGCAAACATCTCAGCGTATAGCAATGGATACTCATCGTAGGTTGGTGGTACTAGGTCTGCCCATCTTTTAGAGATGGATAGCACATCTTCGATATGAATTACATAAGGTGGACCTGCACTGTAGTACTTGTTCACATCCCGGCTGGAAACTTTGATGAATGGACACGGTATTACTTCCCTTGAACCTTCTTTTGTAAACGGTGCTCTATTACATATTGTTGTCAGATTAAAGTCCAAGAACTGATGTATAGCTTGGAGTTAGAAAGACTAATGGATTTATCAACGCAACAGACACGAACAGCACTATGAAACTCACCTGAGCACCCAAACCATACTTGGCAGCAGCAGGCTTTCCCTTCAACACCAATTCATCAAGCTCAAACTTATTCAAGAATAAAAAGTCAGGATCAATCAACACTACACTCTCATCCCTCCTATCATCACTTTTCAAAAAGTCTACAATCCAATGATTCAATCCATTCGGCTTGTTGTTAAAGGGATACGTGTTGCCAAAGTTCCCTCTTTGCAATTTACCATTCCTTCCCACAAATCCTCGTTTTAGTTTACCGTCGGCATAGGGTCCACCATAGACGGACATGTTGGTAAAATCTGGGGTGAAATGCACATGAGGATGGATTGTATGGCAGTCATCATCGTCTTGATTGTTACCAAGAGATTCTTTGGCAGTAGTATGATTGGATATAGTAATGGGAAAATGCCGTGTAACTTCTCCCAATAGTAGAGACCGAGTCAATTTATCCGAATTGGCACCTCCTCGACCTTTCCCCAAGTCGGCTTGATGATCTTGTAGACAACCGGAGACTATCCAGGTGTATCTTCCGCATTGACGGATGGATTGAGCTGAATGGAGTAGGGTCAAGACCTCCCAGCGTTGATAGCTTGTGCAATCTGACGAGATTAGAAAATGGTACGAATTCTTGGGTTTGACTTTCGAAACAAAAGTAGAGCTATCAGTATTGTTTGCCACAATCGATGCAATAGCAGCGGTGTTGGCATCTGTAGTTTCATCTGACGGGAGATCGAGCAGAAGAAGGAAGCTCGATAGAGAGACAAGGATTAAGATAAAGGCTGCCGCTAAGACTTGTGCAGGTCGTATTCGTAACTTCCTCTTGGTTTGCCTGTTCATTATCTCTTGGTGGTTTGCGAGCAATAGATAGTTGGGGTGGTTGCTTTTAGATGAGCCAACCAAAAATGCCCTAAGGCCATCAAAGGAAATGGCGGGATAAATCAAAACCAAAACCAACTCATCATAATGGAATCCACCCTTCAGATCAAACAATCATGTCCATGACGTCGCCAAGTCCTCTAAACGTCTCAATAATCGGTCTAGGAGCCATGGGCTCAGGCATGGCCCGATCTCTCCTCCGCTCGCCAGCCATTGCCTCCCTCTCAGCCTTTGATCTAAACCTCTCGGCACTGGAATCCTTCTACAACGAGGCGGGCGGCAAGGCTCCTTGCAAATATATAGATATAGCCAAGGAAGCCAAGTCGCGGCTCGATTCCTACATTGACAAAGATACAGATGTGGTTGTACTCGCTCTGTTGAATGAGGATCAGTGTGAATCCATCATTTTTACGGATGGTCCTCCGCACCATTCCTCACTTGTTACTCTACTAAAACCTGGTGCGGTCATCGTGGTAACTTCCACCGTGTCTCCCTCTTGGGCTATATCGGCCAACGAGCGTCTGCAGTCTCATGAAAAGAAGCTAAAGTTTGTTGATGCCCCCATCTCTGGTGGTGCAGCTCGAGCTGCCTCCGGTGAATTGACTATACTCCCCTCTGGAGACGAAGCTACATTGGATGAGATAGACTCCATCTTTCAAGCCATGGGGAAAGAAATTCATCGTATCCAAGGAGGAGTGGGCAAAGGTGCCACAGTCAAGGTAATACATCAAATATTGGCAGGAGTTCATGTAGTAGTAGCAGCCGAGGCATTGGCGATGGCAGCCAAAGCTGGATTGGAGGTGCAACAATTTTATGATATAGTAAAAGGTGCTGCGGGCAACTCTTGGATGTTTGGTGATCGAGGACGTAGAATGATGGATAAAGAGAAGGAAGTAAAGAGTGCTCTGGATATTATGGTGAAAGATTTAGATATTGTTTGTAAAGAGGCCAAGAGGTTGGGTATGCCCGTACCTCTTTCGAGTATGGCATTGCAGCAGTTTATGGGCGGAGTTGGGATAGGATTGGGAAGGCAGGATGACTCGAATGTTGTGCAAGTTTATGAAATGTTGGGTGGTGTTTCTGTGAGTGGATGTGCGTCGGCTGCAGCTAAGGAGGGTGATGGCGTAGGTGACTATTGGGTATTGCCCGATGGCACCAAGGAAACAATTGTGGAAGTGGCAGACGAAGACAGGCACAACGTGGTCATTAGTAATGAATACACTCGAGTCCTGAAGGTGAAGTTTCCTCCCAAGGATACGACGTGGGCGCATCGTCATGCCGAGGACAGTCTATACTTTTTCCTAGTGGAGGATGGACTCAATGTAATCAATCATGTCAAGGGATCTGATCCAAAATGTGACTGTATGGAGTTTGGTGAAGTTAGATATGGGACACATAAAACTGACAAACCACTGGTACACAAAATTACAAATATGAGTGAAGTGGACATGTTTTGTATTGATGCAGAGGTGTTGAAAAGCCCTCCAGTGACGTGTCCTATGCCTTTGGTGGCGGAGCATCACGAGCTGATCAAGACCAGAGACATGTGTCGAGTGTACAAACTGACACTGGAGCCTGGTCAATCAGTTAATGTGTCGTATCCTTTCTTTTATCTGAGTGTGGTGTTGAAAGGCAGTGAGATCAAGATTAGTTTAGGCACTGAGCCACATGCTGTTACATGGAAGAAATGTGCAAGTATTGGTGATGAGGAGTGGTGTAGCCCTGCGGTGAATATTTCCATTAAAAATGTTGGTGAAACATGTTACGAGCAGTTTATTGCAGAGTGGAGATAACATGTGAACACGGCTGGTCAATGTTGAGTCCTCTTGTCTTCTGGTTACACACCCAGACTAGACACATTTTTTGGTTTGGCGATACAATATGGGCACTGTGAACATTCTGGACATGCGGCTAAATCTTCCAGTAACCTTCTTGGAGCAGACTGTAATATTATCGGTGACCGTGGAGATGCTGATCAAGCCTATCTGCCTCTGCTTTCAGCTCTACAACTTCAACGCGAAGAGTCTGTATCTCTTTCTCCAGAACTTTAGCTTCTTTTCGTAGCCCATTGATGGAGTTCTTAATACCTGAGATTGTTAAATATTTGAGTAAGATCATATTCAAATGAATAAAGCAATGCTCTATGCAAGTCATGAACTTACTTGGGTACCTAGCCAGCCCCCATTCTTTTACGCAGACCCAAGGTGCCAAGAGTAAGGTGATACCTCCAGCAGCACCCAGTACACCCAAAGATGCCATTGAAGTCTCAACAATAAACAGATCTACGAATGAAATCGCATAGAAAGCCACTGATAGTGTCGTCACGGCTACAACCATTGCCATCTTGAGCATCGATATCCCTGTCATTTTCACATAGTCATCGTCGTCCAGCTCTTCGTACTCCTCTTTCAATGCCACAAACAATATGGCCTATATTAAAGTCCGAGTATTCAGAATCATCCGAAAGTGAATAACTGCTCCAGAGTCTTCTGATTGCTGCACCGTCGAGAGTTTGACCTTTTCTGCGTGCTGCTTGGCGTACTATTGTGCTCCGCCGTCTATATCTAACAGGAATGCCGATATGTATTCTCCAGCATTCTGTTCATACTGTTTGATTCCAGGTGGTATAAACTTTGCACCGGATGCTTCAGCTTTCATCTGAGATAAAAGAGGCTTGATAAGCTCTTCATTATCAACATTTCTTTTGCTGAATTTCATAAGGTCCTTAAGACGTTCTATTGACATATTGATGGTAGTATTGCCACGATCGTGTGCAGATCTAATTTATGATTGTTTAATGAGTTCTACCCTGGCGTGTAGGGGTGCAATTGGCTTGGGCTCCTCTTGAGCTCAGCCATCTTGGCAATGAAATAGCTTGTGTGCTTTTTCGTCTTGACGACAATTCATTTTTACCTGTCACGTTAATTTTCATTTGACTTTAAACAAGAAATTTTTATATTGCAAGAGTCTTAATGATAATGGCTAATAATTTTACCATGTGCACAACTCTTTTGCACAACCACAGTAGAGACATTTTTCGATTTGGTAATGCAATATGGACACTGCGAGCATTCTGGACATGCAGCTACATTTTCTAGTAACTTTCTTGGAGCAGATTGCAATGATATGGACGACCGTGGAGATGCTGGTGCCAATGACATGTACGTTGGTGCTTGGACGTTATCTTTCACCGAGTACAATCTGTCTGTAAACATGGTTTCAAAGGCTCTCCTGACCGGCATGTAAAACATGTCAAACAACCCGTCCTCTTCGTCGTCTACTGTTGCGATTGACTTGTCTATTGTATCATTTATACTGTAAAATGACGATCTCTTGCCGTCTTGATCCGGTATCAATTTCTTCACAATCGCAACGACACCAACAAGAGAGGGTGATACTCCAACAGCTCTGTGGAACTTGTCTACGTCAAATACAATGCCATATGCACTTAGACCTACTTGAATGGATGTTGCCAAAACAGCTGCCTCTTTTCTGCTTAGCATACCATCTCTATCCATATCGCATCGCAATATCTCTTTGATAACATTTTGGAGTACGGCCTCTCGCAAGAATCGCTTTGCAAGAATAGTTAGGGTAAGTTTTGTGCATCATCAATCTGCACGAACGTCAGAACCATAGTGTGACGTACCTGCATTTGAGTTTCATTCGAGTCAATTCCTTGCCTTTTTGCAATAGCAGTCAACTCTTCATGACCCTTTTCGATCCTACTAGCCTCTGATTGCAACTCGAGTATTTCTACTTTGATACTTTGAATCTCTTTTTCCAGCCGCACTGCTTCTCTTCTTAGCCCGTTAATGGAGTTTCTAATACCTGAAGCAAAAAGACGTTGTCTGCAAAGACGTAAATTAAGAAATCACATATATCCAAAGATAAACTCACTTGGAGGTATAGATAGCCTCCATTCCTTGAAACAAACCCAAGGTGCCATTACTACACTCAAACCACCCGCAAGAGCAAGGAAACTCCAATCTACAATTGTGTCGACATCAAACAATTCAACACATGCAAATGAGTACAATACTACTGAAGACATAGTGGCTGTAAAAACTACAGCGAACTTGAACATGGCCAATGCAGTTCGTGCCACATTATAGTCTTCTTTACTAGTTTTCACAACATGAACACACTCGCCCTCCTCCTCATCTTTTTAGTCATCTTTATCATTCTCGTGAATACTGTCCAATGTACTCTTTCTACGTGCATTGTGACGGATGATGGCACTTCGTCTCCTTTGTCGAGAAGATAAAAGTGATTCACTTCTCTTTTTAGTACCGGTATTTGCATCGTTGTAAGAATGACGTGGCCTGAATTTGAACGATGGGCCCGATTGCAACAGTGGCTTGATTAGGTCGTCCTTGTTGTCATTCTTTTGATGTGTTGGTGAGGTTATCGTGTCGAGCAGCTGTGAAACCGTCATGATTGCAAAACTGGATTTCAATTTGGGAGTTCAAAAGAAAAATACATGAGATAAATTACCTTCAGTCTTCATGTTGAAACGTATCTTTTAATTGAATCTACACTAATTGTAATAGGATATCTTGTCAAATGATTAAGAGTCTGAAAGGAACGTTGTTCGATGTTTTTCAGCTTGATGCGCGCGCCCTGCTTTGCTCTTGCTCTGCTCTTCTAGTGTTTTGTCTACGTGGCCCGAAGTGCATGGACGCATAGAACTCACATCGCGGCGAAACTTTTGGAAGGAGCTCGTTCTTTTACCAAGTGCGTTGCTGTCTCACGAATCTCATCGTTATCTGGACTGATAGGTGCACATAAGATAGTGCACGGCTGCAGCTGCTAATAATATTTCAGAGATCGTACCTGCAGATCTTCTCATAAATCATCAGACTGGATCTGCCAGACATTATCAATCTTGATCTACATAGGCTACAGCAAAATAACCATCATGGGTAATGCAATATCCGAAACCCAAGCAGACGAGAGGGCATCTCTCCTCTCAGACCAAATCGACACATCAAGCAGTTCATCCAACATCAACAAACATCAAAGTTATGAAATCTCTCTCTCCATCTCAGGCATGACCTGCTCATCCTGCTCCTCCACTGTAGAATCGGCAATCAAATCCTCTGCAGGTGTTCAGCAAGCCTCCGTAGATTTAATAGGGGAGACAGCCACGATAATAATCAATACAGAAAATAATAATGAAGGAGTGGCTCAAACTCTTGTGGATGAATTGATATCTGCCATTGAAGATACAGGGTTTGATGCTCAGATGTTGAGTATTCGTACTTTGACTACTACTGTGGGTGGTGAGACCAATGGGTACTCTACCTTTGGGAGTATGACATGCAAAGGCAATACAAAATCGAGATATTCTGTAGAAGCAACATTTGCATTGGAAGGTTTGACATGTGCAACATGTGTTGGTGCTGTTTCTTCGGCGGTGAAGTCTCTACCGTCTTCAAGGTTGGATGTGGAGTCAGTTAATGTGAGGTTACTTCCAGATGCTACCTTGACGGTGCATTGCGATCCAAGTATGATAGATGAGATTATTGATACAGTTGAATCAGTTGGATTTGGGATTGAACTTTCCTCCAAACACGAGTTTATAGAAGACAATGCATTGGAGAATGGTCAGATGCAGTCAAAAGTCAAGGTTGTATATGTATCAATGGGGAATGTGGGCGCAGCAATAAAGCATCTGAAGCATCTGGATGGTATCGCAAATGTCCGCGAGCACAAGCAGCCGCAAAGGCAAAAGGAAGGCAGCAGCACAATTGAAATCACGTATCAAGAATCCAACCTTGGAGTACGTGACATCTTTGACAATCTTCAAACTGCCTTTCCGAATCAACCAATTGAGATATGGGATGCACTGAGCTATCAAGTGAAGCAAAAATCCATGGACACGAAACGTCAAACGGAAATCATCCAGTGGCGAAACCAATTCATCTTTGCAATAGTGTTTGCTCTACCTGTATTTGTAATATCAATGGTCTTTACTCGTATTCCACGTACTCAAATGTACTTTATGGAAATGACACCACTAGGTATATCTCGAGAAGAATTCTGGACATGGGCACTAGCTACACCGGTACAATTTCTATCTGGGTCAAGGTTCTATCGCGACTCATATCATTCGATCAAATCCAAGAAGCTGGGAATGAGCTTCTTAATTGCAATGGGGACTACTGCCGCCTACTTTTATTCCGTGTCGGCTGTGCTGTATAACGCGTGGAATTATCGAATGGAAAAAGAGTTTGGATCGCCAGGTATACCCAGGTTAATGCAGTCGTTTGATAGTAGCGCAATGTTGATTGCGTTTATCCTGTTGGGAAAGTGGCTCGAAGCCAATGCAAAATCAAGAACAAGTCAAGCGGTATCCAAGCTTGCTGAAATGGCGCCGGACTGTGCCACATTGGTTGGGACTGTTGATGATATAGGCAAGATCAATTCTATTCCTGAACGAACCATTCCTCTGGTGATGATACAACGCGGTGATATATTGCTCGTTAGACCAGGAGAGAAAGTGCCAACGGACGGAAAAGTAAAGTCAGGATCATCGTCTGTTGACGAATCAATGCTAACTGGAGAAAGTCTTCCAGTTGGCAAGTCTGAAGGAGATGCGGTCATTGGAGGTACAATGAATTTGAATGGTGCAATGCAAATGGTAGTAGAAGAAGTTGGTGAAGATACTACTCTGGCGCAGGTGATTCGATTGGTAGAATCTGCACAGTCGTCTAAGGCACATATCCAAGAAGTCGCTGATCGAATCGCCGCCGTGTTTACTCCCATTGTGATCTCAATATCACTCACTACCTATATTGTTTGGGCGTGCTTGCTTCACTCAACTGTTCTAGACGGAATCAAGGAAGATTGGCCTTATCGCGATCAAGGATTGAACGATTGGACTTTGCCTCTCCTTTTCTCTATTTCTGTACTGGTTATTGCTTGCCCTTGCGCATTGGGGCTTGCAACTCCTACTGCTGTTATGGTTGGCACTGGGGTGGGAGCTCGTCTTGGTATCTTGATACGAGGTGGCGAGCCTCTAGAGCTCACAAAGGATGTTACGTGTGTAGTCATGGACAAGACTGGCACAATTACACGAGGGATGCCCGAGGTCGCCGATGTATTGCTACTGTCGGATCGGCTGCTTGGTTCAACAATAAAACAAAACGTTATCGATTCGCGAAGACAGATCACTGAGGAAATTATTTACTTTGCAGCTTGTGCTGAACAGAATAGTGAGCATCCACTGGCACGGGGTATGTCGATCATTTGTACAATTTTTGAGTGCTTGTATCGTATTCAACTCTCATCTCAATCTACTTGACACTAGCAATCCTATTGAAAGCCAAGGAACTTGATATTGGTGAGGGCCTTAGAAGGCCAATCATACCGGCAACAGATTTTGAAGCAGAAGTGGGCAAAGGTGTGAAGTGTACAGTAAATGACAGACAAGTTCATATTGGAAATAGACGAAGTTTAGAAGCCAATGGAATCATTATTACACCCGGCACCTTTGATGCAATGGAACACTTAGAAAACAAGGGCGAGACAGCTGTTGTAGTCTCAATTGATGGACGCAGTGAAGCAGTTCTTGGCATCTTGGATAAAGCGAAAGACGAAGCAGCACTAACTGTCAATGTACTGCAGCATGTGTACGGAATCAAATGTTTCATGTTAACTGGTGACAATGTTCGAACTGCCAAAACAATTGCCCGAGACATTGGTTTGCCAGCTACTCATGTTATTGCTGATGTTTTACCGGCTGAAAAAGTGGCATTCGTCAAGAAATTGCGCACAAAAGGAGAGGTCGTAGCCATGGTAGGCGATGGTGTAAATGACTCTCCTGCCTTGGCCGAAGCAGATGTTGGTGTTGCCATCGGCAGTGGAACACAAATCGCCATGGAAACTGGGGGCATTGTTTTAGTGAATTCAAAGCTTACAGATCTCTTGATAGCGATTGATCTTGCTAAAACAATATACTCTCGCATCAAGTTAAATCTATTCTGGGCTTTAGGTGAGTTAGAACATTGTCTTAATATCAAACCATCACAAGCATTGACTGACCTCCAATCTACCTACTTCGAAGGGTATAATTCCATCGGGATCCCAATAGCTTCTGGTGTGTTCTATCCAATCACGCATCATATGCTGCCACCATACGTTGCTGCATTTGCCATGGCGTTATCATCAGTTTCTGTGCTGTCTTCATCACTACTTTTGAATCGATACCAACCTCCTCATTTTGTCAAGAAGTATGGCAAGAATTTACGAAGGGGAAAGCTTGGAATTGAAAACATTGATATAACGACTGGCGGCAGCGAGATTCACATCTCTGTTCAGTGTGACGCCATGCTGAGGAATGAACCTTGCACATGTCCACCGGAGACATGTGAATGCATGCCATGCGCTGAACATGGGAACATAGTTGAAACGAAAGTCATTGCTCCAGGATGTCAAGAAGCTTGGGGTCGAGAGTGCCGTTGCGATCCATGTTTATGTGTAGGGTGTAAATCATGCCATGGAGAAGGAAATATAAAAGAGAAATCCTCTTGCTGCTCGGAAAAGAAACATCAAGTTGCTGCAGATAACAAAAGTGTAAGGTGTATGGAGAAAGTTTGCGCTAGTCAACAGCGTCATTGGTAATTGTAGAAGTAGAGTAAATACAGTCGATGGCGCGTCAAACTTTTACTTTATATCTGATTTACAATTACTGACTCAAAGCTGGAGCATCAAGACTCCTTTTTAATGGTAGCAGCAGGCTTTGCATCCACCTTTTCAGATTGGTACATATCCGCCTCCTTCTTGCAAATGGGACATGATGCAACCTGCTTGAGCCATCTATCAATACAATCTTTGTGAAATGAATGAGGGCACGAAAGACACTTCTTGTGATCACCTTGTTGATAGTCCTCAAGGCAGATGCCACAAGTGCCATAATCTACTGGCTCAGCCTTGGCTGCTGATTTCTTTTCGTCTTCCTTTACTTTTGATGCCTCCTCCTCGTCCTCTTTACCAACAACAACGACAGGGTAGCTATCAATAACCTCTTGACTAGCACCTCTTCTATTCTCATCCCCCATCCCATAACGCTGTAACAATTCCTCATACGACAAATTCGGCTGCAAAACTATATTCCCGTGACCTCGCCCTCCAATACCATGCATATAAGACATTCGCAATAGCATTTCCGACAAGGCTCTCTCCGTCGCCATATTATCGTCCACTACCCCATTCGGTTGCATCCCACCTGCATTGTTGTACCGCAATCTCAAAATACGATTGCTCCCATTCCCATCACTCGAAACGGCAATCAAATGATTCCTACCGCGATGAACCCTCACCGATCCATTGTTGTTGCTACCGCCATTATTATTAGAATTTCTCAACACCTCCACCACTTCACGTGATCCATTCGCCTCTTCTTGATTATGAAAACGAGAGACCCAAGCTCCGCCCAGTCCACCGGCCAGTCCACCGAATATCATCCCGCCTACACCTCCAAATACGGAACCGATCATTGCCCCGTTCAATGCTGAATTCAAGATTCTATATCCCGTCGTGAGACGTTGTTGCTGTCCGCGATTCTGAACGTTATCCACCCTCATGGTGCCATTCATATCGCGATGAGAGATGTTGACCCATCCTTCGTCTTCGTTGTGGAGAATGTCGGAGACGAATGGATCTCCAATGAGTTGGGTTCGACGTGTTGGATCTGGTGGACGAGATAGTGGCATGTTTGCCTGTATGTTGTTGTTTGGTGTTCTGCCTTGTCTTGGGAAAAGACAAGCATCACAATGGCTCATTGTTGATGGATTTAAGAGTGTGCATCTTGGGCATGCCCATTCTGCAGATGCTCCTGTGGTGCTATTGTCCAAAGAAGCAGCAGCACCAGCAGTTTGAACTGTAGCACCAGAGCTTCGAGCAGCCGAAGTATGAATCAGATCGACATTCTCAACAGGAACATCTTGATAACTTAAACTGTAAGGCTGCGCTTCTGTTTCTTCTCCATTCCTCTCTCTGGCAGCATCATCAATCATGACATCTGCCAAACTTCGTGCTATTGCCGCATTGTGATGAGATGCATCTTCTGCACCGCTGCTGCTACTGCTATTTATTTCGGGTCTTGACCTGGGAAAGGGAAAATTGATTTGCAAATCATTTCGTTGGGAAGGAGGACGGATGCTCCCCTGTACAACTGATGCAACTGGTAAGTTCTCATCGAGTTCTGCACCTTCCTCTGTGGTGTTTTGTTCAAAGAATTCTTCGTTGGCTCGAACGCGACGAGCGCAGTTCACTTCGTGGATTACTCGATTCGATAATGGGACTGCGTGATGACATCGTGGGCATGTGATTGTTGTTTCTGTATCGTCTTCTGGCTGAGGTGCGTTTGTATTGTTCACAGGAGGTGCAGTTGAGAGATGTTCCTCCATTTCTGATGTAGGCGATTTACGTTTGCGGCTTGAATTGCTGTTGCTGTTGCTCATTGGCAGATTCAGAATAGCCATAATCGATTATGGCTGTGCTGGAAATGAATGAGGAACTGGAATGCCTTTTGATAATTATTATGGGGCGAGCTTTACGTTGAAGCACTATCGTACCATTATGATGGTATTGTCACCTGTCATGTCGGGAGAAGTTGAGGTGTGTCGTGTCACATGTTGAGAGACCAAGGCTCACGACTGAAAATCGAAGAGGAAAGAGGATCTTAAAAAATTCAAGACAGCCACGGCACGCCATGACAAAGCATGACCAAGCATGCAATGACTAAGAGACTGGAGAGGCTACAATAGAGGCTCCAGCAATGACATGTGACAAATCGACTTCAACTGCACACCAGTTTCATAAGAGGTCGATCAGTAATGCCAGAACTAATAGTTAGAACGGACAGTTTCATCTACCTACACAATGCAAAGCAGATCAGTCTTTTTCATTACGGAAGTAGAACAACTAATCGAAATGGGGAAAAGTTCGAGCACGCAATGCTTTCAATTGCGACCTGAGTTCGGCTATGGTCTTGTCTTGTGATTGCACCTCGTCTGCAAGTCTTCTACGTCTCAATAGCTGCGACATCTTATTTTGTTGACTGGAGGCTTTGGTCTTCACCTTTGCACAAATGGATTAGCTGAGTACATCTTGTTGGAATAAAATACTGAAACAGTTGTCTACACACCTCTGCAATCGAGTTGTATTCCATCTCGCGCTTTGCAATCTTCTCCTTAGCATCTTGAATTTGACGCTTCAAAAGTTCGTTTTCGGTCTCAGTGGTCTTTATCTGATTTGATATGCGCTCTGTGCCTCGTTCAAACATTTGCATTTGAGTCTTTTGAAAGCCTTCAGCAATAGCAAGCTTGTCTAATGAATTTGACAATGCCTTTTCGTCACTCACAGCTTTGCCATCAACTACTTGCCTGAGATGATTTGTTACGCGAAGAGATTGCCAATCTTTTGACTCCTCCAGAGCTGCGAGTGTTTGTAGCTTTAGGTGCTCCTGATTCCATTCTAACAACTTTATTTCATGTTGTAGCTTGTCCGTCATTTCCTATGTTTGTTAAATGTTAGTAACACTCGGGTAGTATGTATGGTAGCTGAATGCTGATTGTAAACGTACCATCGACTTGGCAATCTTCTCTTTCAATTCGGCGTTCATGTTCTTCTTGGTCGCAACAACTTCGGAATCAACAACCATGAATGCATCATTCACAGTTACATCACGCAGTCCAACCTCTCCTAATACTGCCTTGACAAAGATATGGGAATCCGCGTTGTCCTCTCCAAGACGCATTCGGAGTTCATGAATATCAACTAACGTTGCAATCTCGTGTTCTTCTAAGACATCTGATACTTCCCCAGCAGCAGTAGATTGTAAAGAGTACAGACAAACACAGTCTTGAGCGTGGCCATTTGTCTTCATTTCACTGATATTGTCTAGAGTCAACAGCTTGACTTTACTCGTGCTCAACCTCGTGTCTTTGTCTGGACATATATACTCCTCACGGTAGAGCATATTTGTATCCGTTTCCTTGTGGCTGAGGTTGGCGGTCTTTTGATTGATGGCGTCATTGTCATGCAACTGATCGAGTTGAAAAATGGGCAAAGTAAGAAACAATGATGAGTTACAAGCATGTCAAATGTTGAAAAAAAAACTAACTAGGTAATCCCACTGTGAGCTACTTGCAGAGGTGCTCATGTTGCCTTCTTTGATGGTATATTCCAACAAAGTACCATCCATTCCACCTGATACAAAACCCTTTTCAACAGCGCACAAAGATGTAACTGCGCATGGAAGAGAAGGCCACGACTTCCATTTGTAATTGTCGCCGAGCTCGCACGTAGAGACTTCGCCCGAGACACTCCCGACTGCAATGTTTTCTTTATCGATGATGATAAAGCAGTAAGATGCGCTGCATTCAGCATTGCCGCAATGCACTGTTGTCAGTTTCTCTTCTGAACCACCGGCATTCCGGAGTGATATGGTGTACACTCCATGATGCTTGCCATCAATAGCATACAACACGTTGCCATCGTCGTTCATTCTCATTTCACGAATTTGCGAGGGTTCGTCCAGTTGTCTATTCCACAACAACTCTGCGCTAACGGCATTGTCAAACGTCATCCCGATGGTATTGTAACAAGAAATAGAACCACCTAAAGCTATCAGCAGCTTAAAGTCGTCGCGGTCCCACGTTAAAGCGTCAATCAATGAAGAAGTTTCAAACCTCCCAATGACTGCCATGTTGTTAGGGTCCAAGCAGAGAATAATTACTTCCTGATGCCCGTGCTCGTTAATGGTTGCAACGGCCAGTTTCTGGGTTGTCTCCTGATAAGTGAGTTTTGAGATTGCCTGCGAAGAAGCCTTGATATTCATAAGAACAGTTGTTGCATTCTTTTGCCCAATATGAATGCATTGAATGGAACCGTCGTATGTCCCCACTATTACCAATGGCGCATTGTCAACAGAGATCAAAGATGTGATTGGAGAGCCCACTGCTTGTACTGAATATTCATAGTTTTCATCTGCCGCTTTCTTGTAGGTGATAATCTTGAGATAACCATCTAAACCCCCAGTTACCAGTACTTGAGAGGTGGGTTTGGAGCTGAGAGTTACAACGACGCAGTGTGGAGTGATGGCGTGTTGCACACCCGGGCCTTTTAACAGTACTGGCATTTCCGTTGATGGAAGAGAATCAATCATTTGTGAATGGTTGGGACGAGGATCAAAGCTTCTCTTCAACACTGTACAATATTGTTTAAAAATAAAACTTGTGTCAAGCATGAACAGTATTAAGATGATTGTGAAATAGAACTTACTTTAAGTGATGCCGTGTAAGCCCATGAGATAGAAAAACAATCTGCAATCTTTAAACTCTGCAACTTCAACCGTACAAATGATAGTATAGATTGCAGCTTATTCTTCATTTTCATCAAATCCAACCATCCCAAAAAAACAAAACAAAACCTCTACCTAGAAACAACATCAATAGCCTCCTTCAACTCCCCAATAGCCTTATTCACGATCTCCAAAGGTTCCTTCACCTTAACCTTTCCATTCCCCGGCTGATAATAAATAAACACATTATCATAACTATACTGATCCGTCATTTGAAGACTTATACTCAATTCGTCTTTAAGTTCCATTAAATCCATATCTCCTGTAGATTTTGCCAATTTGACCAATGGGTTGGTGGAGTCGCCGAGGTTCCAGAGGGAGTTGACGGGAGGGGTTTTTAGGATGGTGCGGACCTTGTCCCATTCGGCATTTTGGAGGAGAGATGGGATTGCGGATATTTTGTCGAGGGATGTGGTTAGGTCGGTGATTAGGGCGGTGTTATCGTCTGCCTTGGCTGGTTGAGATGGAAGGAGGGGAAGCAGGGATGCGACGGCGGCGACGGTATTGATGAATGTCTTTCGCGATGGATGCTGTGATTCGGAGAAGAGAGCTGTTGTTGTGTATCTTGATGGATGTGTGGCCGTGAATGCCATTGCTGATGACGATAGAGAGCAAGCCACTGCAATAATGGCAGCAACGATGCCGTGGGTAGGGGTCTTCATGTTGTGTTGGGTAGAGTCGACAAGTAGTGCAAGTCTCAAGTCTCCTTTATTTATTTCTCATGAGTATGTTACCTGTCAATCAACATCGAATGATCATTATTTGTCAATGTGAGGATACCTTGCTCGAAAGGTACAAACGAGAGGTACACTGACGTTTTCAGCCTCATCTCCCTCACCCCTCAGCCTTTGCTCCTAACCATGCTCCGCTTCGCCAGAGCCATACGCCCAACAACAATCAAAAGACCATCCTCCAGATGCTACAATGCAGCCACGGATGTTTGGAGCTTCAAGCATCTTGAGCCGCACATGACCAAGATTGTCTGTACAATCGGTAAGAAACTTCAAGTCGCCACTGCTTCCAAAAGCACTTCTTTCACCTCACACATCTCTCATGATATATTATTTGCAAACACAATATCCACACAGGACCAAGCACAGACACCCCCGGCCCAATCCAAGACCTAATAAACAACGGAATGAACGTGGCCCGCCTCAACTTTTCTCACGCCGGATCCGACTACACCTATCCCGAGGCGTGCCTGGCGCTCATCCGCGGTGCCCAAGGTCGTCATGCCGAACTTGCCGCTGGATCCAATAACGCATCGTTGCCCAAGAATTTACGTGCCGTGCTAGTGGATACCAAAGGGCCGGAGATTCGCACGGGTGTACTTCAGGGTGGTGTTGACGTGGTGGAATTGACTACTGGGTGTGTTGTGGAGGTGACTACCGAAGATGTAAGTGGGGATCCTGCCCCGTCGAGTGCCGAGGGACCTCATCGATTGAATGTCGATTATCAATCCATCGCTACGACATTAAAGGTCGGGTCTCAAATACTATTGGATGATGGCCTTATAGCATTGGAGGTAACTCATGTACAAACCAATAGTGTCACATGTGTAGCATTGAACGGAGGACCCATCAAGAAGAATAAGGGGGTGAACCTTCCTGATTCGGAATTGGATTTGCCTGCCTTGACTGAAAAAGATAAGCGTGATCTCAAGTGGTCGGTGGCTGTGGGTGCTGATTTTGTGGCTGCGAGTTTTATTAGGACTGCGGCGAATGTACGTTCCGTCAAGGCGTTTTTGGATCGATGTGTGGCGGAAATTCCGCAGGAGGAGGGAAGTACGCCCAGGTTGAGACCGTTGGTGATTAGTAAGATTGAGAGTAAGGAGGGTGTAGATCATTTTGATGAAATTTTGAAAGAGAGTGACGGGATCATGGTCGCTCGGGGAGACTTGGGTGTCGAGATCCCATTTCGAAAGGTTTTTGCGGCTCAAAAGATGATGGTGGAGAAGTGCAATGCTGCTGGAAAGCCCGTGATTGTGGCTACTCAAATGTTGGATAGTATGCAGCGCAATCCTAGACCTACGCGGGCAGAAGTTACGGACGTAGGAACTGCTGTATTGGATGGTGCTGATGCAGTAATGCTTAGCGGAGAGACAGCGGCAGGCAAGTATCCGATCCAATCGCTACAGGCTATGCAAATGATTATCAAGGAGGCAGATGAGATCATCGATAAAGGTGCATCATTGAATAGAGTGAATATGAACGAGAGTTTGATTGATATTCGCTCGGTTCACGAAGATCAATGCTTGCACGCTGTGGCAAAATCGTCTGTCAAGTCGGCACGGGATCTTGGTGCAAAGTTAATCATTGTCATTACAGTCTCAGGAAAAGTGGCGAGGTTTGTTGCATCTCATAGACCTACCGTTCCAGTACTTGCATTTTGCACTGATCCACAGGTAGCCCGCCGCCTTCAGCTCAGTAGAGGCATCTTACCCATACTGTTGCAGAGTGACTTGAATCCTTATGATCAAAAAACCAGGATGGGAACGTTGAGAGCCGAGGCGATGAGGACAGCCGTTGAACTTGGACTTGCGAGAGCAGGTGACCGTGTCATTACCGTGGATAGGAGCGCTGGTAGACCCCAGGATATGCACCATCACAGGTGAGAATGTTGATAGTGATTTGCAATGGTGCTCTGTGCTTTCTCATATCTTCATCTACATCAAACCATCATAGTTACAATATGAAGATGAGTACATTGAAAGCAAGCTAGGAATGCTCTCAAAGGGAAAATGAACATGTGATTTTCAGCCAAAGCACATAATATGTTCTCTTCCTCAAGGAGACCTAGCAATTTTTGTTTGGTTACAACAGACCCAATGTTTTTGTAGCAATAATTCTTGACTAAAAAATATTTATATGATGTAAACTCTGATCTGCACTTGCCATAGGCAAACATGTATCCTAACATAAAGTAATAATTCTAACACTCTCCTCGTCTCATTCGTCTTGCTTGCTTTGCTTCTTCTGCACTTCTGTATTTATTGGGGTCATAATCAGTCTGTTTCTTATTCAATACCATCTCGTGAGAGAAATCATCCATGGTAATGTCATCAGTGTCGATTGGGTATGAATGATGATTCTGATTTGCAATGGTGCTGTACTTTCTCATATCTTCATCTACATCCACTGGTCCAGATGGGCGAGGCTTCTTGACCTGACTTTGACGTGCTGCTGCCCTTGGGTTTGTTTGTTGATGATAATCATCTGCAGTCACTTCAAAGCCGGGAGACTCGCACTCAGTTTCATCTCTACTCTTGCTCACCATACTTGCTTTCCCGTCAACTTGCCTAGTGGCACCCCATGAGAAGTCATCCATGTGCCAGAAAGAATAAATTGGAAGGACAAAGTAAAACACCGGCACACCCAAGAAAATGAACACGAAGAACCACCACCAATAATCCCATCTTGATCGAAATAGGAACACAATGACTTGAACGCCTACGACGATTCCCCACACAACCAACATGAGCAATGAAAGCGGCTCTCCCATCCAGAATGTGATGTATACGATGTAGCCAACGTAGATCAAACTGGCCGGTAGAATAAGGGTGGCTATTAAATCCAGCACAACGATAGTCTTCATCGAAAAACAGCAGACTCCACACATGGTGTTGACTCTCACGAGCTCCAACATGTTGTGAAAGGTAGAGTTGATCCATCTACGGCGTTGACTGAGAAGAATCTTGAAGGTGTGAGGTACAATCGTGTAGCAGTGGGCCTCGGGTACAAAACTCAATCTCATGTCAGGGAAATAACGCAGCAGCAGCGTAGTGAGCATCCTGTCTTCGCCAAGATGATAGAGGTTCTTGTCGTGCAAGGTCTTGACATTGTTTGTTGCATAACGTTGGTAGACATCGTCACAGGAAAGAAGCGGGCGTCCATCGTCACTGTACAGCCGATACATAGTGAAACATCCGGGAAGACAAGTCACGCAGCCAAACACAGACTCAAATGCCTTCTTCATGTGATGATTGGTGTAGTACTCAAACACTTGAATCATTGTCACCCACGATTGGGACTTATTCTCAACCTTGGTTTCACCGCAGAGTGCCAAGATGTGATCATTCTTGTTCATTGAATAGGCCATGTGAGAGATACTATCTCTTTCGATACGCGTATCAGCATCGATAGCCATGAGGTAGCGAACTTCATCGAGAGGCACTTGCATTGAGTCCAGTGCATTCTTCATTGCAACATCCAAATCGTTGAGCTTGCGTCCGTGATGGAATCTATTGAGCAATCCAGTGAAGAGAAGCTGGGAGTCACGCTTTCCTCTGTTACCCGCGCGGGGACTGCCTTTCTCGGCAGCAGTACCAGTCTTGACAATCACAATGTACTTCAATTCCTTTCCACAATCTCTCATCGTCCCGCAATAGAGTTTGGCTCTATTCTCCGTCAAGTCACCAATACTCTTGCATTTGTAAGTTCTATCACCGGAGCTCATGGTGTATCCCAAAATTTTGGACAGTGTCTCGGGCGTGCTCTTCTTTTCGCCTTTGCCAGTGATGTTACCATCAGCAACCACAAGCAGAACCTTGTTATCATCGGGGTAAGACGAATCCATAACCGAATCAATCGTCTTGCGAAGTTCCTTATCTCCCTCATTGTAACAAGGCACCATAACAATGATCTTGCTTCGGGTGTCGTCTCTAAGAATGGTACGTTTGCGTCGAAACAGATAAATGAGGGAGCAGAGGCATTGGACGGCAAGCACCACTGCGATGAGGATCATTATAGAGTACATCGTGTAGTTGAGAATTTGACAGACCCTGGGGTTGGTTTTGGTTATCATGGGCAAATAGTAAAGTCAGAAGATGAATTTCACACCAAGAACCAAAGCAAACGATAACAAAAACTCACATATCCGGCGGCTCGTCCATAACCCCAATATAAAACAAATCATCCAAACACGACAAGGCCACATCATCCTTATACAAAGCCTCATACACAGCCGTGGCATCCTCTCCCCTCTTATTCACAATCAAACTAGTCAAATCCTCATTCAAATACGCATTCTCACTATCCGGATCCAATTTACCCGTGATCGGGTCTTTAATCCCCTCAATGTACGATGTGACATTATAGATTCTATTGTAAATCATAATCCAGTCGGTATACACATCATACTTCAAATTGGAAGGACGATGGGCGAGTATACCCCTCTCATACTCTCCAAAGGCCCGTGCGATGCCGGAAAAGCCCACAATGTTGGTATGACAATGCAAATTGACCAATTTGTCCACCTCATCGAAATCATTGCAAGCGGCCTCGGTGGTCAGTTCAGCATTGGGATTCATGCAACTGTCGGGAAGTCTTCCTAACGGTCGTCGAGGAAAAACCTTGGAGGAATCGGTGGCTAAGGCGTCTAGGATGACGTTGCCCCCCGGATGGAGGGGGATGTATTCCGCAATGTCGTAGATGGTACCGAAGATGACGGTCCAATCTTCGGTACGGTCTCTTGCTTGAATTTCATCCATGGTCTGTTTGTGATTGAGCGTTTGTATATTTGGATGTATGTTGCAATATAGTACAATTGGTGAGTAAAAGATGACATATTGATGGGTTTAATAGCCAAAAGAAGGTCAGTACTCACAAACACTGTAGTCTCCCTGCAAAGCAACACCGGAATAACACCACTAACCCCAATAAACGCACAACTACATAGGAGCATAAATACAAATATCCCAACCTTCTCCCTCCAAGCCTGCTTCGCCTCCTTTTTCGCCTTTCTAACCTCATCCTTCTGACTCTCGCTCATTCCTTTAACGAATTTGACATGTCGTCCAATACAGCATAGCAGCACATCCGGAATGAACAAGGTAACGAGATGAGAGTAAAACATCCAAAAGGCGGTAAAACAAGTCTTTTTGGGGGGAGGTACCACATTCCGTTCTGGAATGGGTGTGATTTGAATCTTGTCTCGATTATTACTCGGATGAGTATCTTGACCTAGATTAATTTGGGATGGCATATTAATAGTGGAGGCCATGCTTGGATCTCCATTGTTGATCGTTCCATTATTGTAGGTGTCACCGCTGAAGGCTCGAGATCGATGGGCGTAATACTTGTTATCGGGATGTTGTCGAGGATACATGTGAGTATGCTGTCGAGACTGACGTAAATCGCGGAACCGATCCATGAGAGATTTGGAGGAGACGGATCGTGCGTCGGATGCGTCTCGTTGAATGTTTTGGGGTAGGTTCAGCTTGGTGCTTTTGTTGGTGTAAGTCTTTTGATAGAGTTGTTTGAGCTGTTGTTGGTTTGACTCTTGATTGTGCCCTCCGCCATCAACACCATCAACGCCACCACCAGCACCATTAACATCATTAGCAACACCATTCATACCATTAGCAGCACCTTTGATAGCAGCATCTCTCTCCCTCTTCTCCATCTCCAACCTCTCCTTCTCCTCTCTAACCCTCTCCAACTCTTTTTTATTCGCAATCTGAGCATTCGTCAAATCCCTCACTAAATTAATCTGCTCTCTCATTAGCTTCACCAACATTTTTTTTGAGAAACCAGAAGTGGAATCGTTACCGACGGTGGAGGAGTCGGAGGTTAGTTCGCTTTCTAGTGTTTCTGTCCTCTGCCTTGCTGCTGCTGCTCCTCCCCCATTGTTGGAGGGAATGTGCAACGAAGGCAATGGGGAGAGATTGTCAGCTTGAACAGTAGAAGCATTGGGAGAGGCTCTTACAGCATAGGTGGGTGAGATGGGTGGCAATACGTCGTCGGCATCTTCTTCTTCTGAATAATTATTAGTGTACATATTTTGATGCGGCATGCTGTTGTTGGCGGTGTATTCACCGGTGATGTTGACTGTGGATTTGCTGACTGTAGAGGCTGAGAAGGTGACTGCCTTGGCTGCTGGCAGTTCTTCCTGTCGAGGAGAGGAGGAGCGACGATGTTGTTGCTGGCTCTGCTTGGTTTGATTGGCTGAAGCTAACGCCTGGGAGATTTGACTGTAGCTTTCGATATGCCGCTGCTCAGTCTGCCCGCTAATTAGCTCTTGCTCTCGACTATCGCACTGCAACTCTTTACGATCGGCTTGTTCAGGCGTGTCGACGTATCCCCAATTGCAGATATCTTTACCAAACAATTGGTCAATGTTCATACTATGAACATTGATATTTTATGAGAGGTGTGATGATGGCTTGTTGACGGAAGAGAGAAAGCACCGATTCAATTTATTTGCAATGCAAGAGCAGTGATTCTTGGCAATGCTTTGTCTGCTGCCGCGTTGATGGTTTAGGTGCAACACTGCAACACATTGGACACGCATCCGTCTCCGTTTTTGGCCAGAATTTTTGGGTACTGACTCCCCTATATCTTACCTTGATTCAATTCAAAGTCATCTACGACATCCACGTCATTTCATGCATTCAGAAAACCAATGTTAGAGCCGCTCCAAGATGCAAATTTCAATGAAAGGTAATCGAGTCTTGATTAAATTTGGTTGACTCCCACCGAGGCATATTTGATTGGATCACCTTTAAATCTGAATAATTGATGCCGAAAAGGAAGCTGGTGGATGTTAGGTGAGAGGTGAGTCGTTTGGTTTTTGAATGAGTGATATTGGCATGATAATTCCATATCTCTGAAATAAGAGAGCAGATACCAGTAGATAGGTTTATGGTACATAGATATTATAGAGGCGGGATGATCTTTGGATTTCATGTAGATGCTAACTAATTGAACATTATAGAGATTAGTTGGATCTACCTAACAAGCAGTCTGCTGTTGGACCACGTGGAACCTGCTTCCACGTGTCAACACCCCCCTGTCCACAGAGACTGCGACACGAACGATAGGATATCTTCGTGGCAGGTCGAGCGTGGGAGCCTCGCTTGGCTTGTGCGGAGAGAGGTGACTGACGTACCCGGGAAGCGGGCGGCGCCATGCAGGGGCCGGCCGAAGGCCGGCTTGGTGCAGCCGGACGGCTGGCTTCCAGTGTGGTCTTAGACCGGATTGAATAGAATGGCAGATCGTCCTTCGCGATATGATGTGATGGCATGATGCAGCCGTAGCGGTCAAAGACCGCTTTCGACACCATAAAGCTGTCTCTGCAGCGGCGGAAATGTGCTGCATCTTTTAATTCTTTGGTAAAAAGATCACTGGAGTTGATGACGCCAGGAATGTGAGTAACCTTGGTGACGCCACTTTGATGGCGTTCGCGCACATAGTTTTCACGGAGATTGAGGTGTTTGGTGCCTTTGTTTGTGCACGCTGCAGCCCAGTCGACGGCTGCCTTGTTGTCGTTGTAAATGGTGATGCGCTGGGATGCATCTGGCATGTCCAGATCGCGAGCGCGGTGAATAATACTGTCAAGCTCTGTTGTGCATTCATTGGTTGCAATAATTTCAGCAACACAAGAGCTGAGAGCTGTTTGTTCTTGTCGGATGGCTCGCCAAGCAATCGGCCCCCCTGTCCTGCAGATAAGGAAGCCAGACATGCTGCGTAGTTTGAATAGCTCAAGGGGGGTGCCGTCAGGCACTGCGTTGCCGATTTGACCGCCCCAGCAGGCATCACTGAATGCAGTGAGGTTGTGGCAGTCAGCAGGTGAGGGGGGAGTGGCATCCGTGTATGCTTCTTTGTCGTGGAAGTGTGGGAAATGGTTGAATGCTTGCAGTGTGTTGCTTGCATCGGAGTGAAAACATATGCCGTAGTCGGCTGTGCTGTAAAGATACTTGAGCGCATGTAGAGCAGATTTATAATGTTGGTGAGATGGGGCATGCATGTAAGATGCCAGAAACGATAGTACTGGTGAGGCATCAGGTCTTGTGCTGGTAGCTAACCAATTGATGCATCCAACTATGGATTGATACACTTTTGTGCGTCGTTTTAGGTCAGGATCCTTTGGGTCAGCTGGGGGAATGGAGTCGATGGGCAATCCGGAGCGATAAGGAGTCATGTGAGGAGTCCGGTTGTATCGATCGATACCAAAACGGTGAGCAGTATATTCTGTGAAGGCGGATTGGCAAAGGTGGACCGATAAATGCCCCCCTGGCAAATGCTTCCAGCTGAAAGCAGTTCCGAGGAAGTAATCAACATCACCCATAAAGTCAACCACAACCTTTTGCTGCAGTTGCCGCTCAAATTCTTTTTCTGCAGTAGGATCCTCGGAATAGAAAACAAAATCATCGACATAGATACCAACGTGGAGCTTCGATTTGCTTGAAGGTGAGTTGTCTGATGCTAGGTTGCCAGAGAATAGACAGGGATCATGTACCGATTGTTCAAGGCCGAGTTCTTTGAGGGCCGTGCAAAACATATTGTACCAGTGGTGAGGACTGCGTCGTAACCCATACAGTGTTTTGTTGAGTAACCAATATTCATCTTTACCATGCGCAGGATCGCCGACAGGAGGCATAACTACGGTGAGTTCATCTGGTGGTAATTTCGCATGGCAAAATGCATTCTTACAATCTCCTTGCTGGAGAACACGCCTGGCTTCTACAGCTTTCGAGCACAATAACCGAAGTGAGGTGTACTTGAGCACGGGGGCGTATCGTTGGGACTTGGTAAAGTAACGGTCTTCGTGATTACCCAGGACAACAATCCGGGATTTCGCACGATGAGGTTTTCCATCTTTGTCGGGCTTGATCACAAGAACACACATCGAAGGTAATGCTTTGCCAATTTTACCACTTCGTCGCAATTGGAGGTATGTTTTCTTGTTGATTGTCTCGTACACATTCAAGTCAACTAACCCCCCTTTCTCTTCATTGTATGACTGGAGCCAAATATCGCGATCAGGATTGGAAGGATGTAAGGCCTTAAGAAGGGAAGGGGGACATGGCTGAAGTAGATTCTTTGCTGAAACAAAATTGGCTGAAGGAGCATTGTTGGCGGTGTTGGACCGTAGGAATGAGCTGACGGTTCCATGACCAGGAATGACGATGTTATCGCCAACAAGGGTGGACCATTCTTGGCGGAAATTTGGGAGTGGAACGGTGAAATCGTTCTTGCTGGATCGAAGATTGCGTTTGATAGCCACATGAAAACCGGCGGACGGTGAGTGGTGCAAGAAACCTTTGTGAAATGCGCCGTTGTGATCGATTGTGACCTTTTGTCCTTCTGATAGGAAATGTGGTAGCCCGGCGAAGGGGTCAACAATGTCAGATGCTTTGGCAGGAGATGGATCCGTTGGATCAAGTAAGTCTTCAAATTTGCGTTCCACAGTAGTACCATCATCTAACAAAATAGTGTAGATGTCTGGATGATCACCCTCCTCAGGCGAGACTGTAGTGGAAGAAGGTAGGAGGTTGGTGAATGGCATAGGCACATTTTGGATGGTGCCGCGAGTAGGTTTGTCGTTAACAGTGACTGAGATGCGAGTGCCTGGTGGAAATGGTTCTGTAACTGGATCGGTGCGATTGCGAAGAGGTCCGCAGACGAAGCCACCGTCGAATCGAATGTTCTTTGGGTATAACATAACGGGGAGGTGGTTCGGCTCCAGCTTGAACACCGGAGGTGAGTAATATTTGCGTGTGACTGGATTGTAGAACAGTATGGTATTGGACTGCTCATCACGCCCAACTGCTATTCCATCCAACGTCTGAGATTGAGAAGCGCTAGCTGCTTCACCGCTCTTCGATTCTACGGGAAAATATCCTACCGAGAACAGTTCAAACCAGGTCCTGGAGTCGGGTTTTTGGTTATAGACTAACTCAAAAGGGGAGGTAAGTTTGCGACCCATGCGGCCCGGAACTTGATTGAGCATTTCAGCAGCGCGTTTAATAGCATAAAACCAATACTCACGCCCCACTTGTTTCTCAGTGATGTAGGAGCGAGCCATGCGCACAATGGTTTGCCAAGTGCGTTCTACCAGGCCATTGGAGGACTGACGGCGAGCCGGTGCAGCAATGACCTTACTTTTGTTCTCATGTATCCAGCGAAGTGCCTTACCACCCATGAGCTTCTTGTCAAAGTCTGTGTGAAACTTCTTAGGCAGGCGACCGTCGATGGCAGCCTGAAAACTAGATAATGCGTCGATGATGTCAGTGGAAGATAAAGAGGTAAGACCATACAGCCATGTGAATCGCGTTGCCACATCAACCAATATTAACGCATATCTGTATCCACCGAGTCCCATACAGTCACCAAAGACAATGTCCATATGAACTTTGTCCAAGAATTTACGGCGTTTGGTGAGAGTTTTGCCTTTGGGAGGGTTATTGATGGTAGTGAACTCGCCGAGTGTGGATGGCATCTCGCCACAGCGAATAAGTTCGGCGTTTTTGCTCGCGGCGGTGATGTGTAGTTGATTTTTGAATCGACGGTGCCCAAAGATCCGGAATAGTCGAAGAGAGTCGAAGGAAGTAGTGTTCTCAGCTGGACCTGGTGTGTACGACGGTGGTACCTCAGGTAAGCAATTGATGTCGTCATGAATCGCCTGAAGTTGCCGTTTGGTCAATGGTTTCTCAGCTGATTGGCGTAGTTCTTCTTCTGTTATCACAATAGGCTGGGGGGAGTCAAAGTTTGCATCAGGTGACGGAGTTGGCAGCGGAGCAGTGGTGGGAGGGGCGACCGGACGAGGAGGAGGTGCTCGACGACTTGCTTTGGGAACAATGGAACGGAAGGTGACGGAAGCCATCTCATTTATCGGAGTAGTATCGTCGTCCTCTGGAATGATGTGAGCAGGACGAGCGTGTTCTGGCTTAGGTTCCGTGTAATCTGTCTTGATGGAGCGATCACGGCCAACAGACTTAAAACTAACAATGTTATCCTCAGAGTCATCCACTTGAATAGTAAAAGTAGGAAATAATATAAAGGAACCAACTCCGAACTGGGAGTAGTATCCGCACCCATGCATATGACGATGGCGCCGAAGAGAATATAAAGGAGCACGCAGGCCAGGCACATGCAGTGCATCTCTAACCTGAATAACTTTGCCATTGAGGTAGAATCGAGCCGTGCCACGACCCATAATGGGTAATTGGGTGTGATCACCAAGGGTGACAAACTCTCCTTTGCAGGATTTGTAGGACACAAAGCAGGCATAGTCAGGAAACATATGCATGGTAGCACCACTATCGGCGCAACACTCTTCGTGTGCATCATTAACAAATGAAATACACGCCGACTTGGATTTCAGAGCCTTGGTGGCTTCGCGGACCAATGAAACAGAGACATGACGGGCCGACACCTGTAAATGTTTAGCTGCACCTTCATAAGTATTGCTCGACAAAAGGTAAACGGGAGCTGTGGCATTAGAGTTATTTGCTGCAGGGTCATCGTCCAAGCGACCATCCATGCTATTTCCACCATCATCATCACTATTGTCTGAATCCATATCCAGGAAAGCATCATAGATGGAGTTATTACCCCCCTGGAGCCCACTGGAGTGCCCAAGTGTTGCTCGGCGAAGCGAAGCCTGCGATCCCGAATCATTGTTGTTATCCTCAGAAGGAGCCGGAGCGGGAGCAGGGGTTGGTGCGGGAGCTGGTGCAGGAGGAGGAGTGTCATCGGAAACGCGATTGGCGTTAGTACCACGACCACGGCCCCCTCTTCCACCACGACTGTCATTGCTACGGCCGCCTCGACCACCTTGGTTGCGATTATTGCGTCGTTCTTGATACCGTTGCCAGATAGGAGCAGCAGATGCAGGGGAGTATTGACAAACCCAGCCTTTAGCAGCACAGGGAGGGCATCCACTGGTGCGATGCGCCTCAGACTGGCGTTGCCAGCACCCAATGCAAATGTCGGGATTGTTACTGATAAAGTCTTGAATGGTGGCATAGGAAGGAGTACGGGGAGGATAGCTTGAAGCAGGGGTCGGAGAAGGAGCCGGCGCAGGTGTACGTGTGTTGGCACGGCGAGCGGAGCCGTCTTGGGAAGGGTTGTTTCCGAAGGTCTGATGAAAGACCTGCTCTTGAAGAATTCTGGCCTCTACCGTTTCCAACGTAGCAGTGATCAAAGACTGATCAGCACCTTCGAGGCTGCGGCGAATCCCAGGGAAAGCATCCGGGTCAAGCCGACAAAGAAGAAGGAGTGGTAGTATCTGAGCCACAGTGACAGGAGATAGAGCATTGAATAGGCGGCGGCCACGGGAGATGTATTCCTCCACTGGTTCACCTGGGCGGTGCTCCAAATTTCCAAGGGCGATCACATCCAGCATGAGATGCTGAACAGTGTTTGGCTGCAATCTATCCATTAGATGAGCAAACATGGCAAATCCGTCAGACTCAAAATCCGATCGATTCATAAAGCGGTGTAGCTCAATAGACGGGAGATGCTGCAGGATGTTGGCTCGCAGCCAAGTACTTTGATCCTCGAAACCAGGCAGCTTTTGAGTCCAATCAGCACCTTTGAAGAAAGGGTCTTGCTGGAGAGTCTTCAGTTGCTCGACAAACGCGGGAATGCCGGAAGTGGAGCCATCCCATTTTGGCCACGAGATGGTGGGAGCCGTGATGCGGCGGGAGGAAAGCGAAGCTGCCAGCTGGCGAGTTTGTTCCTGAACAGCCTGTTGCATGGCCTGTTGTTGTTGTTGCATAAGGAGGAACATCGCCATTATGTTGGGGTCCATGTTAGGAGGAGCTGGTTGCTGGGGAGCAGGAGGCATCGGTGGCTGCGGGGCTGGAGGTGCCGGAGGAGGTGGAGGTGGCGTCGGAGGAGTAGGAGGAGGTGGAGGCTGTAATGGAACATCGGGAGGAGTATGTTGCTGTGGAATATTCATTGTTGCTGCAAGTTGTTGCAGGAGGGTCATGAAGTTTTGACCAGGAGGATCCTGTTGCGGTGCCACAGGCGCTGCCGGAGCAGGCGGAGCAGGCGGAGGAGGAGGCGGTGGAGGAGGAGGTGGTGGTGCACGAAGTGGAGCAGCCGGAGCCGCTGGAGCAGGAGTACCAGGTAGACGAATGGAGCCGCCAGGCAAGTTTCCAGTAAGACCCGAAAGACCCGAAGTAGGATGCTGACTAGATGCCGCAGGAGTAGTTGCAGATCCGCGAGCTGCAGTTGTAGGTGTGATGGGAATGGTGGATTGTTGTGCCTGCTGGCCAGTTCGAAGAATACCAGGAGGAGAAAACAAATTGCCTTGAGGCTGGCGTCGTGGCACGGATGTTGCCGGAGGATTATTAGTATTTCGGTCGAGGCGGTTTTGCTGCATGACCTGTTGGAGAAAGGTCTGCGAGGTGATGATGTTGTCAAGGGGCGTAGAGTCCCCGAAGTTAGTAGTCCACGCGGTGGGCGATGAATACGGAGTGAATGTGAAGTCGTCCAAGCCGAAGTCAGTTTGGAGAAAGTTGGTGAGAATGGGCCAAAGACCCACATCGGCGATGAAGTGGTTTGATGCCACGAGAGACCCGTCGGATCGACGAGCGTGTACTACCCCGGAGCGATATACCAGGGAGGGATGGGATGGGGGATCGACGTCAGAGACGTGACGAGAGAGGATGAGGCCGGGAGGCCGATCCACCTCGCCCTCAAGAGGCTGCGGTGGATCCGTCGCCATGCGTGGGCGGATGAGGAGCGTAGAATTCGAAGGTCAGCGTCTATATAATCCGTTGTATTGACGAGGAGTGTGAGGGAGGATGCTAACCAGGAGATTAGACGACCATGGTTAGCTCTCCCCACGCGGTAAAGGGCTCAACCTGTAGATGCTAACTAATTGAACATTATAGAGATTAGTTGGATCTACCTAACAAGCAGTCTGCTGTTGGACCACGTGGAACCTGCTTCCACGTGTCAACAGGTGGCTTCACGACGTCAATCCTTTCATTGACATAAGCCACCGTCAGAGTCGTTTGTCGTTGATATTCTTGCGAGGTGTCTTACACGTGGAGAACTTCTCCCTCAAAACCGGGAAGTGACCGTCGAAAATCAGCAGAAAGCGGAACTTCCGACCGCCAATGAAGAAGCAACACAACAACATCATTTCATTCTGTCGCTTCACCCTTCACCTTCGTCTAAGAAGTCAATAGCTTCATAATTGCAGCAGACACTAAAACACAACAGCAGCAGCAGCAGCAGCAGCACTTCTCTTACTCAATTCATCTTTACAATGCTCACCCAAAAATTAGCCCGCAGCCTAACGGCCCTCAAAGCCTCATCTCCATACATGCGCTACCTCAACTCCTCATGTTCCAATGGAGACAAACTCGCAACACGTGCCTTCTTCAGCTCCAAATCCCACAACTGGATCCCCGATGTTTCTCTCGACACGCGCATCGTTCACGGTGGAGTCGTCCCCGACGAAAAGACGGGGGCGATCCTCACACCCGTCTACATGAGCACGACCTTCGTTCAGGAGAGCGTGGACAAGTACCTCGCCAAAGGATTTAGCTACAGTCGTACTAGCAATCCCACCGTGAAAATGTTGGAGGAGAAGGTAGCCAAAATTGAGAACGGATACGATTCCATCTGCGTCAGTACCGGCATGGCGGCCACGGCCTCCTGTATCAACGCCTTTATGAATGCAGGTGATCATTGCGTCATTACCAATTGCAGTTACGGCGGCACCAACCGTATTTGCAGGGAGCAATTCATTCCCCTGGGGATGAGTTTTAGCTTTGTGGATTTTTCCGATCCAAAGAATGTGGAGGCGGCGATTCAACCCAATACCAAGCTGATTTTCAGTGAGAGTCCCACCAATCCCACGTTGACCCTTGCCGACTTGGATGCCATTTCGGAGATTGCGCAGCGTCATAAGATTTTGCACGTGTGCGATTCTACATTCGCCACTCCGTATGTGTGCCGTCCTCTTGATCACGGGTGTGACTTGACCATTCAATCGATGACCAAGTATTATGATGGTCTCAACATCGGCACCGGCGGGGCGCTCATTGCCAAAACTCCCGAATTGCACGAACGCATCAAACTGGTTCAAAATATGCATGGGAACATTATGAGTCCCATGACCGCCTTTCTCATGCTCCAGACCATGAAAACGATGGGATTGCGCATTCGACAACAATCCAGTTCGGCTATGCAGATTGCCACCTTTTTGGAGTCTCACCCAAAGGTGTCAAAGGTGGTCTACCCCGGCTTGGCCTCTCATCCCCAAAAGGAGTTGGCCGATCGTCAACACCGCGATAACCTCCACGGAGGTATGCTCTGGTTCGATGTGAAGGGTGATCCCATCAAACTTATGGATACCATCAAAAGGCCTTGGACTCTATGCGAGAACCTGGGTGCCACCGAGAGTATCATTACTGCTTGTGCTGTCATGACCCATGCCAATATGCTTCGTGAGGATAGGTTAAAGGTTGGTATTACCGATGGTTTCATTAGGATTTCTGTTGGGATTGAGGATCCTAATGATTTGATTCGGGCTCTTGATGATGCCCTGAATGGGCTTTAATTGTGTGAGAGGTATGAATGATGGGGCGCACCATTTGTCATAAATCTCGGTTGCCTTTTTGAGCCTCAAATCAGAGTTGTGAACACTGTGCAAATTCGTGGCATCAACTAATGGCACAAGGATCTGGATAAATGGGCATAAAGTTAAACCCTTAATTGAACTGTTCATTGAGGAATGTAGTTTGATGAATACAGCTAACCACTAAAGCATTTAGAGTTTTGGCAAGTATCCAGAGAGAAAGAGGTCCTTGCGGTGGGTGCTTATGTTCTAGTGAAAGTTCTGTTGCAAGATTTTTAAGACAGCCCGCTGTGTCTGATCTGATGGCTCGTATAACTTATCAATCAGCATCCTACAATTCATGCAAATGTTCTCAGGCAAAACACACTGGGCCAACCAATTTTATCTTTTTGTATAATTGAAATTCAGCTGAAGTGGGGCCAAATGAGCTTGGGCGTTACTCGACGTTTAGGATCTGCATATTGGCGCAGTAAATTCCACCCCAATCTCCTTCATCGTCGTCCTCTTCGCTGTCAATAAGCGTGCCGCAAGCAATTGATATGCAAAGATATTTATTTCTGAATGCTTCACGCTCGATGGCCAAAGACTCGACTGTCATTGCTTCTCCGCTGCCTTCCACCACGGCCAATCCGTCGAAAGCTGTGCACAAATCTCCAGTTTTGAGAATTGTGGAAGGGGTATAGACACCAGCACCTTGCTGCCCGGTGTAGATACCGGAAGTAGTAGAATCTTGAGTCACAGTTGTCATCTTGTAGGCGACAGTGTCCTTGCTCATAAGAGCGACAAATGCTGCAAATCTCCAACGAGGAGGTTCTGAAGCCACAATTGACTACTTATGAGTTTTGGATTGATAACATTGACTTGGATTGAACTAACAACACGCTTACCCGCTGCATCTGAATCTTCGAGAGCCCTAGATCTTTTAGGACCTGCACCCGGAGGTTTGCCAGAGTAGTTCCAGTTGAGCAAGTCGGTGCCAATTCCATCTTCATCCAAAAACGTCTCCTTCACTAAACGGAGCTTATCACCTTTGCCATCTTGATACACGAAGAATCCTTGGTGAGCGGGGACTTGCACTTCTTGGTACATACAACCGATGTTTTCCATTGTACCATTCTTCGTATTAGGGTCATCTTCCATACAATACTTGCGCCTGTCTTTGTTGCCGTGTTCAGGGCAACACTTCGTTAGAGTCACCATCGCGTCTCCCCAGGCCGCCCAAAAGGCAACAGCTTTGCCATCATACGACAATCCCTCTCCAAAGCGAGTAAACGTTGCAGGAGTCTCCTTTCCGTTGGCGTCTACGACGTGGTCTCCTATTTGAACCAGCGGCTTGAGCTGCGGGAAGTGCTTGCCTTGCAGCGGTGCCTCGTAGATACCTTAATCAATCATAAAATGAGAGCATTTTTTGTGAGCATGTAATGTCCGTATAACGATCAATATCACTTTCAATGCATACCTCCACAGGTCTATGATTGTTGATGTGCAAAGAAAGAAGGATGGGTAACCTTAACCCCTATTCAACAACAATGTGACTAAAACTTTCTTCAATCGACACCAAGCTTACCGGATTCTCTTCATCGTCGACTCCACGGAACACCATTCTATGTAACAAGTGAAAGGGTTTGGTTGAACGAATGTTGCAATGCCCTTTGGAAACATGGTGTAAAGACTCGTCACAGCTCGTCACTCACCTGCGATACTTGGCGTTGCAGTGCTTCCAAATTTCTTGGCGCACCCAGGAATGACCGTATCGGAGTATGCAATGACATACAATGGGTTATCTGTGCCTCCTAGATTGTCATCATCCAACTTACGGTAGACTATGTTGAAAGATGTGTAAGACATGTGATGCATGTTAATTCAACAGAGTAGCATCTGCAGTCAAGAAGTGAATGCTCACAGACACCCGTCATCCCAACACCTTCTACAGAATAATTGCCTTTGAATGCAATCATCCCAAAGTCGTCAATGGAAGGAGATCCGGGGAAGACGTCAAATGGAATGTCTTGAAGAGCATTGCCATCTCCATCAGTTAACTGTGGCACTTGGAACTGATCACTGAACTCGGGGACGAGTCCTAGCTTAGGAATGGCGGTGTAGAGGGTGCTACTTGTGTCGCTTTCGGTCTCATCACTTGGTTGAAGGCTAAAGTAGAGGCCCTGTGCAAAAGGGATCAGACAATATGACATGATGGAGATGTCAGTTCAACAAAGCCGCGAGAGTTGACTTACCGTGTTGCCGGTTCGAGTCTCCACTCCTGATTCGTCAAAGTACTTCCATACTGGCTGGTGAGTCGCTCGGGTACTGATATGGAACTTTGAAAGAGCAATGCGGGGGAAACTAGGAAATTCTGTGAAAGCAGTGAAGGTTTCGCCGTACACGATATTGTTTGGATAAGGTACAGTCTGATGGAGAATTAGGCAGTGCAGTATCGATTTAGTTGATGCAACATGAAAAAGGGAGGTGGACTGATTTTGCTGCTCACCGATCCACGGCTAGCCTGGCGAATGACAAAACTACCCGCTTCCGACATTCTCCTCGTATAGATACCGGTCTTCGGCCCTCCTTCCTTGTTTTGCTCTCTGTTATCATAAAGCAGATTAGCACTGCAGCGAGGCAATGATGAACAAGGGGTTGCGGTACTTACCCTGTTGAACGTGCCCTAAAGACTACATCCTTTGCGGCATTGACAGATGCAGCATTGTAAGAGCTGAAAGTCTTCTCTTCTACTTCTTGTAGAGACCTCCTTGCCGCGCCAGGAGGTGGAATAACATTGCCATTGTTAACCACAACATCCCACGACACTACAGAGGCAATCTTGGCGGCAGACTTGTCAGAAGATTTGGCAGACTTAGTAGATTTTGGCTTTTGTTTATCCTTCTTAGCAACCTTAGCAAGCAAATCTGCCAACCACCCAAGGCTCCTTTGTTTTGCGGAGATGTGTGCATTTTCACTGAACGAAGAAGAAGTTAGGTTCGAAACAACGTCGACGTTCTTCCCTCGATCTACCATGCGCAGATAAGATGATGGTTCCACTTGTAGTGGTAGAAGATATGTGGTAATAATTAGTAGAAGTGGTTTTGCATGTATCATGTTCGACGATCAAATCAATGTGAAGTAAGTTACAGTGTAGTTTGAGTATTGTATTTTTTTTATGGTAGAATGCTTTGAGAATGCAGCGTTTTTTCGCACTTACCACTCCAATGGAGAACTCTAATAACACACGGGCTTCTCGAAGCAGTGCCAGTGCCACATCAATGAGTGGGATATCCTCTTAGGATTTAGTATTAGACGGCGATTCCCTACAAGCAGTCACCACTGACTGGAGCACTGGAATTGACCCGAGCAGCGCCACTTGGGAGACCGCTGAGCCGTTGCATCCAAACTTTTCCAAAGAACAGTCATAGCATAAAGCACTTACCTGGATGGCACCATTATCAAAAGGCAGTACCCGGCTTCAACAAGTCGTGATGTTGGTTTATCGAACATGCTCACTCTCTAGCCGCAGCTACCGTATCCTACTGATGATATGTGTTGAAGAAGGAGGGTGAACGTTTCTGTTCAATCAGAATTGTAGCAGTGTAATAGGGCATTCTTGATGGTGCTTTCATCATCTGTCTGAACAAATTAGGTCAGGTCGTTTTGGCTGGGATTGATGGCAACAATACAAACTACATAAACTCACCCAATAAGGTTATGTCTACAAAGGCTGAAGCCAGTCGGGGTTGCCTTGGTTTGTCATGTCCAATACTTTCTCATTTTTGTCTGGCTCAGGCTGCATCCAGCTACTACCCCAAGGTACACCATTTGAATAATCACCGTCAGCTTCCAGATTGCAACTACTATCTACGCCTCCCGTCATTTCACCTACAACTCCGCCAGGGTGTATTGTCTTCAGAGCCTCTTGAACTCCAAAGTAGCTCGACTTTCTTTTGTAATTCTCATCCAAGATCATTGACGCATCGTCATAGTAAAAGTTATTTACCCACGTTGCCTGTCTGTGAAGCCCCAAAGCCATATACCATCAAATGCCGGCTCAGATAGAGCCGCGGATAAGATGTCTCTCTCTGTAACTCTGCGTTTGCGCTGCGATTTTTATGGCCGTTGCATCCGAACCTGAGGTAGAAAGCTTGGATACTCTTACATCCATCTCAGATATGTTGACTTTCAATCCGAGATCACCAATTTTATGCATTTGTTGTTTCACCATGGCTGGAGTTGGAGGCCGTTGATGCTTCACTTGCAGTTTGCATCCGCTGCCAAACCATCCCCATCTTCATAACCTTTACCACAACCCTCAACTTTGTTATCACTATATCAAAAACGCCTCAGGATCAGCCTCATGAGCCCATCTAAAACATATTTCAATATAATTCGGACCCATCTTCCTGTTAAAGACATTCTCCACCAAGGACCCATCCGAAGCGATTCGTTCACGACATCCCACACTTTGATTCTGCCCTTAAAATAACCCATGTTTGTGAAAATATGCCTACGAACGCATTCTCGGACCTCATCGTCTGTCATATCTTCCAAGAAGGGTGGAGAGGTTACATGCCATACCAGTGCATGCCCTTTGATATCCACATTGTGCTTTATTGCGAAATCAACCATTGTATCAACGTGATGGAAATCATATCGACCTTAACCGTGTAGATGGCGGTGCAGTTTGATGGGTGCTCGATTACTACCGATTTAATTCTAAGGTGAGACGTTTCGCGTATCTTGTCAGTGTGTTTGTGGCTGCGGGATCTTCTGGTTCTACTGTTGAGCAGGTGCGCATTTGATTTTGGGTCTGTCTGTCTTAGGTAGCCTGGAGTGAGAGCATGATATTATTGAATGAAAAATTTCAGTTAGCAAGATAAGCAGTCAATGAACCATGCCCAATTTTCTGTATTACCATCGAATCAAAGTGAATCGAATGGATCTTCAGGCTTCAAGCACAAACTATGGTAAAAATTAACAGCCAGTCAAACAGAAGAAATCACATGAACATCGCTGCTATCGACTTCAGCATCATCATCATCATCATCATCATCATCATCGTGATCCAACACAAATAGAGGCTTCGGCAACACAGCCGCACCGATGTAGACCTTCTTGCACGCTCGGTCTGCGATCTCACGCAGCGTTCGTTCGTCTGTAATGAAGCTGCTGCGGTTGCTGTTCATGAAGTGCCCTTTTTGCTTCCCGCCATTCCACGCATTTTTCGGCCCTCGCCACCCCACATCACATCAACCATCGGCTTGTCTAACACCTCTACAGTCACAGCAGCTATGATAATAACATCTTCCCGTCGATCATTTTCTACAGCCATATGTGCTGCTGTGGCATTCTTGTACATTCAACTGGTATCGGTAGTGGCATCCTCGGCCGCAGAAGCCCTCGAAGCAGCTAGATTTGGTCCACTTCCACCCACTGTATTTGCTCCCGGAGGTAGGCTCCACGGTGTCGAACGTGTAGCTAGAGAGGCATATCCACCTGCCAACGACGAATCATCTTGTGCGTGCATTGCTCTAAGATGTGGATCGGGAGATGATCAGTTTGCTATCATTTCTGGTATTGGTGCAATCAGTCCATTTCTGCACCGAGACGAATCGCATCTTTTCTCTGATGATACAATCAATGATACAGACAAAAACAATGACTATATCCCGTTGGTATTGGACTATGAGGAAAATTGTGACCACGATGCACCTCTTTCACCGTTATCAATCATCTCACCAACCGTTGTTGTTGGTGTCGGCGGAAGGGGTATAGATTCAGCAGTGTTGTTGAGGAGAGCTGAAGAGGTATCATTAGCAATATACAAATCAGACAATGGTGGGGTTGAGTGGTTCATGTCACATTCACTAGAAGGCATCAGTGCTGATTCACATTGCATACCTATTGGTGGAGCAGCCAGGGTCGAAGCCAAAGCATTAGTGAGAAAATTAGCAGATATGGCCCAAAGCTCAACTCAATCTCTTGGATCAAAAAGTGGTCGAATGTTATCAGTAAGTTATGGAATCAACCAAAGTTTGGTAGGGTTATATTACAATACATCATCTGACTTCACTGTTCTTGTGCACAACCTAGAGTTCACTTCTAGCAATAGGAATTAATGACATTAGTGGCAATGTTGACGTATGGCGAGTTGACCCAACTGGCCAGTTCTGGAGCTTAGATGCAGGAGCCGTTGGCAGAGGAGCAATTGAAATAGAAGCTGAGTTACTGAATGAAGTGAGACAACGGCTCAAGAAAAATGATCAAGAAAAACATGATGTGAAGGACGATCAACAAAAACAACCTGATGTATCGAATACAGACGTAAAGACGTATCTTTCATCACTGAAAGTAGAAGATGCACTGACACTAGCCATTGATTGCATCATTAATGGAATCGTGTCAAGTATGAAACGCAATGATCCTAATCTACATTCAAATGGGCTCTTATTTAGTTCACTCGATAAGGGCTTGAGAAAGAGACTAAAAACCGCAATCGTAAGACCAGCTCCTTTTGGCACGACCCGCACTAATTCTATTGAGCTTGTACGAGGATGATGATTCTTGATATAACTGTCACGACAAACCCATTTGCATATAGATAATATGAATGCAAACTGAACCGTAGCATATCTATGTGCACTCTCGAGCCTAAACTTCCAAAGCTTAACCTCACGATGCACCTGTAATTCTCTCTGTAAAGCATCAATCTACATCTTGCTTCTCTTGTTTGAGGGTAGTGAAATGTTGTAATCATCGAGGCACTCCAGAGATACAGAGACTCGACGACCCTTGTCATCGATGAGAGGTTTGGCTTTCAAGGACTCGTATTCTACAATTGGGTCAATATCGGGTGACTCTTGGATTGGACGGAAGAGATGAGCATCTTTGGGCAACTCTACTTCCTGCAGACGGCTCCATACAGTCTTGATGAACTGAGCCTTTGATCCACTCCCATTGTTAGGACCAATGTGACCACCAATGATGTAGATTTGATAAGAGGCATTGGTGTCAGCTAAAGAAGAAATTGCCTGTTTGATTTGCCGGGGACACGTGGAGCAAGAACACACGTGATTGACTATGGACTTGACGGTACTAGTTTGAGAGAGACTCTCGCATTTGTTTGGAAAGTATCTCCCGTGATGTCCAGGCTCGTCACCGCACCATTTGCAGCATATCCCAATGGATCCAATCTCTCTTGACTTGTAGTTACCGATCTGATCTTCTATACTGAGGTAGCAACGCTTGTATTGAGCCAATGAGATGGCAAGGAAAGCAGGGCCGGAATCTTGAAGCGAGACGAGCTCGGAGTCTCGGATCAGCTGCTTATAATCAATGCTCTCGTAAGAGATTGGGACAAATTCATCAGGTGTAATCACCCAAGGACGGATGGGCTTGGGGATTACCAAGGCATTAGAAGATGAGTTATCAGAGGCAGCAGCACTCTCATTGATCACTGAGACCTCAGTTTCCTCGTCAGTGGAAGGAGGGAGGTACTTGATGCCATCCTTGGTGTCAAATAGGCCAATCTCCTTTGCAGATCTAGCCCAAATGCTGTTTTTATGAGCACCATTGGAACTAACCCCACCTCCGTGGCCTCTCTTCAACCTGCCCAGCTGCTTCTTCACACCGGCTGGAATCTCACGGCATTGGGGTAGATGGCGGCACTGCCACATCTGCAGAATAAAGAAAGAGGTGCATACATGTTATGAGGGCGAGAATGTACGAAAACACATGCAATGCGCATTGCTGCACTCACGACAACAGATGAATAAATCTTGTCGAGATTGGAAGGAAAGGCAGTACTCTGCGAAGCTCGTTCATTAAACGGATAGTCCTTACAAAACACACAACGAATGCCAACTCTACCCACTACAATGGGAGTACGTCGGCCTCTCTGCTGCTGATTCTTAGATGGACTTTTGGAGTCGACGCCCTCGGACTCTGTAGCCTCAAAGTATTCTACACAATGGGCACGAATGTAGCATTGGAGAGGAGATAAATAGTCGGCATCTTCCGGTGAGGAAAGAGGAATAGATATGCCACCCGTTGGGGACTTGGACGATATACCTGCAACTTTGCCGGATGGTGTGGGATCTTGATGACTTCGTCCAGAAAGTATACCGAACAACACATCCGATGCAGCGTCGCATTCGTCTCGGTCGAGCTGCTCACTGTTCATACGAACGAGAGATTCGACGGCTGCTGCTTCAAGGAGGACGCTGTTGGTGGGGGATGCCATGTTGGCTTTTGCTTTTGGACGATGCAACGGCTATTTATGAGAGGTGCATGTGCTCTATAACGTACTGAAGATGCATGAAGCAGAGAGGAAGAGGAAAAGGTGGCGCGAACTGATAGTGGTACCGGAAAATAGCATTGGTCCATAGAGCCGTTATTTTGTATTTCACTTTTATTCTTCTTCGACAAATATCCAGTATCTTATCAAAACATAATTTAGCTTACCTCTAAATATGTCAACGGGCAACACATCATGATCTGAATAGTGCAAGCGAGGTACTGAACTAATAATACATTTTACATTATATCTTTCGATCTTAACTTCAGGCCACCGTACCTCATATGAAATCATCAGTATCATTGTATCCGAGAAACTTATAGCATAGAAGATCCTCTATGTCTAGAGCCGACCATAAGCATTGTTTGATGAGAACCTGATGTTGACCAAAACTGACACCCAGTTGAGGTTTGAATGTTGGCAGTCCTAATGCACAGGATTCTGACATTGCAACCTCAAAAATTCTGCTTTATGTTTTGAATTCTCAAAGAGACAAGAGCTAGCACTCTTTCAAAAGTTATAACTCCAGCAAAGGAATATCACTCAACTCCTTCTTTGAACACAAATACTCTCCCAAAACAACCATCACGATCATTCCCATAATGTGTATTATCCACCAATCCCAGGTGGATGGAAATCCACCATATATTGAGCACAGGATAATGTGTATTATGAACAGTGTTACCGAGAAGTCTAGGCACTTTTTGGACTTTTCAACTATTATTGCCAGCATTACCGATCTGATAAAAAGGAGTGCATCAGTTTGAATTCTCGAACAGCGGTATGAAATAATGTTGGATCTCATAAGACTCACCCAATAATACTAGATAACAACACGGCAGCATTATCAATCCATCCAGCTGCAGTCCAGACATCTAAATACTTTGCAGTGAATATCCGATCAATCGTTATACTTGTTGCAAACAACACGTGATTAATCTGAAACACTAGTCCCAGTATCAGATAATGAAAAGATTGAAGCGAGGCTATTTGCGATAGGATGAGACGAGGGTTGAATTGAGCTGCTGATGGATTATTGAGGTTGGGTGAGAGACTGGAGGGCGGTGGCGGCGAGAGGGAACGTGTGTCTCCTCCGTTTGTAAGGGATGAGTTGTTGGTGCTGGCGATGTTGGAGCGCTGGATGGGCATGGTGATGAGCCACAATGGTAATAGAAGAGCCCAGAATCACGTGTTGGACTTTCGGGAGGTGAGAAACTGTGATAATTATTGTGTCTTGTGTTGTGGTTTGTGGCAAGAGAAGGAGGCGGAGCGGGGGGGGGGGGGGGGGGGGGCCCCGGGGGGGGGGGGGGGGGGGGG
>JALLPI010000039.1:0-42025 GCA_036939935.1 Cyclotella atomus | reverse complement strand
TGAACTTGTTTGTATGGTCCTATCTACCAAAGTAGAATAGTGGCCTATGACAATGGGTCCCTCCCCAGCATGCGGCGACCGGTGCTGCCTGAGCTATGAGGGTGTATGGCAAGCTAACAAGCTGACCAACCACTAAGAGCAAGCTGACAAGACAACAGCAACATTTGATTGAATTAGCTTGCTGAGTGGCTGCTCAATAGTAGCATCTGCTTTTTGACAATTGTTCCAAATAACTATGCTAGTTGCGAAAGCATCTAAGGGGACAAGCCTACTGAATCTAGATGATGGGGCAAAGATGAAGACAGCAAAGGGCGATGCTCATTGACTCTGACACTAATTGAGCAAATACAATGACTTTCTTAAAACTACAAAATTCTAAGGGGAAACATCACTTAGAAAACCCAAATATTAGTAGCAATTCACCTTGTATGCGTGCCAATTCACAACATAGACTATTTGATGAGATCTTCTGTCTGTGCACTTTGTGTGCAAGTGCAAGGGTGTGATGGTCCTGTCACGGATCACGGATAGATGATTCAATCAGGTCAACCCAAAGAAGTAGTCTATTATTGTGCGCTTCCCTCACGTAGAAAAAGAGAAGAGGATTCCAAAGCAAGCTCGAAGTTCGAGCAAGCCTCATTTCATTCGTGCCTAATTTGGCGAAGTCGTTCTTTCCTCCCTCACAAAAAATGACCTCGAGAATGGTGACCAAACAGACTCAATCGAACTTGATCGAAGGTATCCGTTAAGAGTTGACACCAGAGCGAGGACAAGCTGGCATTTCACACCAACCACCACACCCACCATCGGTTTTTATGAGGCCCGACCCCGACCATGAGATTTCGTTGTTTGAGAGGTTAGCGAAGTCCATCTCGCGGCAAGCCTCTTCCCTCTCATCTCAATCATTCCACACATCTCATTGTCCATCATAAACCAAGGCACTGCATATTACAATGCAATAGAAAATCAAGCAGCATTGGCAACCCCAGAAGCACATATCGCCTTTCGACATCAGCCTCCCTCCGATTAATTCCCGAGTTCGAGAGTGTCACCGTGTCACAGCTCCCACAAGATAAACTCAGAGCCAGCCAGAGCACCATTAAATGCATCCGCCCCCCAACTTAACACAAGGCACCTCCACCAATAACTGCAACAACAGCACACACCTCATCGTCCCCTCCATCCACCGCCACAGCTCATCCGCAACAATGGAAGATCACCCCACCTCCTCCCCCTCATTCGCCCCGGGCTCCAACAACCCCCCGTCCAAACCATCCGCCGCATCCTTGCCCACACACTGCGTCAATCCCGCCTCGGACATCAACGCCCGCCTCGACACCCAGGTAGAAGTACGGGTGTATCCCTGCAACAATAATAATGCTCAGGGGAAGAAGAAGTTCACCCAGTTCAATGTCAAGCCTGAGGTGCGAATCGATACATTCAACACTGTATCACTGTTATAATAATATCGCATGTTCTGTAATATTATATGTTTTGGTCTTAAACACCAACCTCTCTCTCTCTCTCTTTCAATATAAAATCAGGGAGTAATCATCCAAGGAACCAACCGCCACCGCTCCACCTCCCTCGACCTCGGCCACGAATACGCCACCCACATTGGCCGTAAACTCCAACGCTACGAACTATCCGACACCCGGGCCTGTCAACTTTTAGTCACTACCCACGCAAAATCCTTTTGGGTAGTCCCCGCCCCTGAGGCATTTTCAAGACATTCGGGGACATGTCGTCTTTTGGGGGATAGGAAACATCCCCCCGCTAGTCATACACTGAATGTTGGGGATTTTTTAAGGGTGGGATCCGTGGGAGTGGTGGTGATTGAGACTCATGATGGGGTGGAGAATCGGGTGTTGAGTGAGGAGAAGATACAGAAGATTATGAAGGATACAGCGAGTAATGGGGGGGGATTTTTGGATTTGGATCAGACGGATGGTGGTGAGTCGTTGGGTTGTTTTGATGTGTTGATTGTTTGTTGGAATTGTATTTTTGTGGTGGTGGGCTAACCAGTGTATTGGTTTTTTGAATCTCTTTTCACCCACAGAAAACTCGGATGATTCCTCGCAAGAAGCGCCTCCTGTTCCTCAGGGAGATGAACCCACCTGCTACATGTGCTTTGATGATGAAGATACCGCTGAGAATCCCATGATTACTCCTTGCAAATGCCTCGTAAGTTACATCTATATTATTGCCTCAAAGCAGCTTTAACCTCCCTTCTCATTTATTTTCCACTGATCCTCACCCCAAACAACACAACTACAGGGAGACACACGCTACGTCCACGTTAACTGCCTCCGCAAATGGCACACCGCCGAAGCCGATAACCAAATTTGCTTCCTCTCCAGCGTCGATGCCACCTGTTCCGTTTGCAAATCCTCCTTCCGAAGCGACTTTAAACTCAAGGACGGACGAGTCGTCAAACTCTTCAAGAGCTCGTTGGAACCACCTTACGTTAGTCTCCTCGTGGCGACCAAGCATGAAATGGCCCAAAGGCTATTCAATACTCGGTTTCAATTGAGCTTTAGTACCCTTCTTAAACCGGATGGGAAGAATGGGATTCGACCCTTGCTCTTGGGACGATCGTCGGGAAGTGATATGGTCTTGGATTATCGGACCGTGAGTGCCCGTCATGCCACGATTCGGTTTAAGAACGGGGAGTTTATATTCACGGATGCCGGATCCTCCAACGGGAGTTATTTGTACTTGCGCCGTCCCGTGGAGTTGACTCCATCTCAGGCCGTGCAGTTTCGTCTCGGTCGGTCTATGATTTCGATGAAGGTGGTCAATAAGTGGAATAGGCGTTTGTTACGTGCGGTGACGAGGAAGGTTACGGGATCGAACAATAATGGGGGAGGGGAAGAGGGGGATGATCATTCCGTGGGGAGTAATGATGATGATGTGAGGATCACGGATAATAATGGGGAGGTCACGAGGACGTTGCATCGTAGGACGAGGGAGCAGATTATGGATTCTATGCCGGCTTTGGGAACGCTGTCTCAGAGTTCACCGCAGCATATGGATCTTCTTTATGCGTTGGCCTATCCGAAACGTAATGTGACGGAGAAGGATGTGTCGAAGCAACGCAAGTCGGACAATTTACCTTTGTTACCCCCTCCTATGGAGCATGTCAGCGAAGGTGAGGATGATGATAGCAAAGCAGAAGATGAGGAAGAGATCGTCCACGAGTTTGCAAGCGAAGGGAATGAGGATGCTGCTCTCGCCTCAGAGATGCAAGCAATGGGAATTGAGGAGAAGGGGGAAGATGGTGATGCAGATGAGTTTAAAGATGGTCTAGCTGCCTCAGTGGGTGATGTGCCTCAGGAAAATGCACCTGGGGACGAAGATGAAGAAGAGATTGCACCGTAGGGTTCAGACTGTACTTCTATTCTGCTGTGTCAGGATGTTGATTTCGTTTCAATAATATTCTTGTTTTGTAGGTGGCGGCGTTATTAACCGTTAGAAAGCTCTTTAAAAGCAACTACAGAATAATAAGTGTGTTCGTTCAAGCCTTGACAAGCCGCAATAATCAGTGTTGGGAGAGATAAAGGGTTGCTTGAATTCCTTGGAGCTGGAGGTAGAGAAAAGAATAGAGGGTTGAAAGATACACACTTATATTTTAAAGGTATGGGAATTGTTAGTTAAAACAAACACCTTTAAGTGTCTCTCAGTCTCTTTTCTCTCTCAGTCTCTCAGTCTCTTCTCTCTCTCTGTCTCTCACTTCCACTGTTGACACACACAACAAACATTCCGCCGAAGACCACAGGAAAGCCATGGCGAAGCACAAATCCCCCGGATGGATTGACTACTACGATATTAGATTGATGCCTCACGGGGGAATAATCCTCATCCCAATAACTCTCACAACACTAGCGTGGCTTGCATCAATATCAACCAGTGGATGCGACTATTCAAGGCTGACTGGCCCGGGGGTGGAGATGCTTACAGGATCTTCTGTCGTCCCATACCTGCATTTGGGAATGGATGCCTATATCATTCCTGAATTTTACCCCATGTCCAACTCATGGCACGTTTCTGTCGAGAGTGAATGCATACAATATCAATATCCAATGCAAGACAGCGCATGGATTGCCGGGAAACGCTTCGGTTTCCTCTCGTTATGGTCGGGGGGCGCCTCTGCCATGATCCTTTGGGTTGGCACGTTTCTCGTGTTGACGCCGCGACAGTGGAAGGCAGCTGGCGTATTAGTTTTATTTGCGTGCCTATTTCAAATGTTCTCATTTGCTTGGTTTAGTACTGGGTTGTGTCATACTGCAAGTTCAAATATTGCAGAGTTTCAAGCCGCAGAAGCAGGGCGACCAACTTCCGATGTAGACCCAAGCTCTTGTACGTTATTCTATGGATCAAGATGCGCCATAGCTTCGCTCTTTCTTTACTTGATATCATCGTTGATGATTCTTTTGGGGGAGTATCCAATGCCAGAACCGAAGCTTGTTGCAGAAGAGAGTTATCAAATGTTGAGAATGAACCATATGTAATTTATGTTACTTTAGACTGCTTTAGAGTGAAGTAACTGGCAGCTTGAAAATAACACCGATGGGGGAGAACAACATATGTCAACTATAATGTGTATCATTCATGTAACTTAATCCAGCAACTTTATCACACGTCTAACTTTCAGATCATTATACATTACGGTATCGTGCTCTCTAGATAGATGTTGTCTCAAGAGTAAGATGACACTTTTAGCTATATGAAGTGTTGTGAACGAAATGCCCAACAACATACACCTTTTTCATGTCTTGAGGTTGTTTCTGTTCTGCTGATAGTATCATCCAATCCGCAACTCCTTCTTGCGAGTAAATTGTATCCACTTTGACTTTATCTTGTTTTCCCGAAATAGCATTCTTTATCCCCGCAATATTATAATCGTCCATTAGGAGAACAGTACCCGCATGAGATACCTCATGCATAGCATCTATATCTTTCATAACTCCTGCTGTTTTGTGATCTGCATCAATGTGTACAATATCGCACAAAAAGTCTGGTCTCTTCTCTTTCCACTTTCTGACTTCTTCCGAGCTCTGTGGACCAAAATGAAAATGAACACGCCCACCAAATGTGGATGTCATGTAATTGAACGCCGCTACCTTCTTTTCAGGCTCATTTTTCAATCCATTGTCAAATGAGTGAAACTGAGCACCGTCACTGTACCAATTTGAATTAGTTGTGGCAGTCAAAAGTGCTATTCCACTGTGCCCAGAGCCAAGACCCGCTTCACATACTGTTTTTACTTTTCCTTGTATGAATTGCTCCCGAGTCTTCCAGTAGTTGGTTTGCCATTGGCTGTGAAATGATCCCTATTGAAACATTCGTATCAGTGATGGAAAAACACAATATAGTAGACTCGACACATTAAAGTAATGCTCACCGTACTTCCAAATCTATGAAAATTTGCTCCAGCTCGAATTTGAAGCATATGAAAGTATGCCGCATCGAGACTACCGGCTGCTTCCGACGTAGGGTTTGTAATCATTGCATAGAAATGGGACCGAATCTCTGTCAGTTCGGATGGTATATTGCCGCCGGTAATGTTTGTCAGCGGTACAGTATTCGACTGTATCTTAATGGGCCCTTCACTTCTTGCTGGTGTGTCCGAAAGAACTATGGGTGATGTTTGTGAAACAGTTGATGATCCGAACCCGACGCCCAAATAAAAGGAAACACAAGACACGAGGGCCATCGATAATAGCCAACCTACATCGTTCATGGCTATAGAGGAGCTGTTGTTAGATCTACCTCTCTCTAGAGAGAGAGAGCCCGCAGATAACGGGCTGGTCCCGACCTCTACTCTTTGAAGAAAGCAGAGGAAAGAGAACCTCGTGAGGCGGTTGGCGCCATTTTTTGGATGATATATTGGGTGCGCTTATTCTTGATGCCACTCTCTTTTTCTCACAAAAAATAGGCCACCGATCTCCTGATTGCAAGAGTAATTCATGAACGCCAAGCGAGCACCTCCAAGCACTCTCGATAAGAGAACAATAGAGAGAACCAATCAAATAGAGCTGTCTGAACATTTTGAAACTCATTGTCTTGAAGTCCTAAGCTACAGGCTCTTCGATGATGTCTAAGGCGTCAAGGCGATTAGAGACGCACGGTGCGAATTTTGGAGGGATCCCCACATCGTACGCCATGAATGATGATGGCAGTCATTCGTCAAACCATGGCAGCAGCCTAAAGAAACATCGGATACATCCATTCAACCTTAAAGAATGCGACGCGGGTCAACAAACATTGGATATCGACGCAGCTACAACCAGAACTGAGATGTCCACAGATCTTGATGATGTGTCAGTCCAACAAAGGTTTAGTTTTGCAAGCACGAGCTTGTATAATGCAAATGGAGGTGCATCTACATCACATGCCATGTCATTTGAGAGCAACACTGCCATATTTCCATCCACTACAGGTCACAGAATAGTCGATGTTATTGATACTAGCGGATCCTATGAGATGATTAGTCAGTTGACCGGTCCAAAAGATGTACGTCAAGAAGCATATCACCATAGCCTTTTGGATCTAGACGAAGACGATGCATTTGATTCACCCAAGAATCTGTCGTCGTGGGGCGAAAGTATGTTTATAGGTACCAACGATGAACTCGATACTGAATCTCGAATGAACTTTTACACTGTACCCGATAGCATGAAGAATGCAGTTGGAACCAGAGCCGTTCGCGAACGATTACAAACAATGCAATCAACTGGAAGCATGTTTAACGCTTCAGATGGTGCATTGGACACGGAATCTCGATTCGGATTTTACAAACAAGAATCTATCATGGCATCGAATAGAAGTGTGAGTGTTGACACCGATTCACGCGATGACTTCAATATAGTCAATGATGCCGAAGAGCCTCCATCATGTCGTGATAAGATGGGGCCGGTATTGAGTTTCACGGATGAGGACGAGTTTGATTGGCTGACACAAACTACAATGAAGATAGAGGCGAAGAAGAAAGAACAAAAGCACAACGTTATGGAATGCGGCGATGGTGGCTCTGGTGTTGCTTCCAACCTACGCAGCTTTGTTACAAGGTGTGGAAGCTGTTTTTCTCCACCTTAGGGTTGAAGCAAAATATATGTGTTATTGTAGAAGAGATTGAATGTCATTTTGGGCTTGTACCTCATAGTGGCAGAGTACTTCAGGCCAAACAATCTGAACGTGTGAAGGAAGTTGCTGAAATGTTGATGTTACAAATGATACTATGGCCTGCTTGAGTTGACACCGGATAACCTATAATTGAGCGGGCATGATAAAATAAAAAGTGTGTTATAGAGTTAAGAACCAGCTTTAGACTTTGGTTTCTTTTTCAGTACAAAATCATCAGGGCTCAACAAACCATGACCATCCCTCAGCATACTTTTTTTCCCACCGCCAAGTTTCTTGTTCATCAAACGATTGCTCAATTTCGATGCAACATCATCTTCATCTGCAAGCAGCACCCAACGATTCCAAAGTGCTTCGTTGCTTCGTCATTGCGATTTGGAAATTGCTTTGCTATCGACACAAAAGAACCTTCATTCGGTCCTAACTCTTTCACAGCCGCGAGTAACTTTTCATCTTCAGCTTCAGTAAACGGCATGCGTGACACTGCCGGATTCAACGAGCGCTCCCATTTCGTGATTACCCGTGCTTGAGCACGATGTTGGAAATGATCCGAGTTGGGATTCCCACTGTCTGTATCACTGTATGCTCGCTTCAAAAGAGCAAGCTTTCTTTGCTCGGTAGTATCCCATCGATCTTGAACAAGGTTCGGGTTGACTAAAGTTTTATGAGCACGCAGTTGAACTGAGGCCGGATCACGCAACGGAAAGAGATGCTGGCATGCTTGTGATACAGCACTGTCTCCAAAGATGTATTGTGGTCCATGTGCTGCAATATATTTGAGCAGGAGTTCATCCTCTTCAGCAGTCCAAGGTGGGCACTTCTTATCCGAATCCCGAAGATTTGATCTATAATGCCTGAAGCACTCCCACGGAGTTCTTCTTTTGGGCTCTGAATACAATTGCGAGTTCAGGTTACAAGTGATTTCATGCCAATCTACATCTCCTTCACCTCTTTGAGATACTTCACGAAGGATAAAGAGTGATTCTTCTTTTGTAAACTTGGCGGTGACAATGTTCTCATCTGCAAAAGTAAGCAATGCTGCACGACATTCTTCAGCAGAGCGAGGAGGATTTATGTTCAAATTTGATGCGATTTCTTGAAAGAAAATGTTGTCTTTCCATGGTATTGATTGATCGTTACCATCATTGCTCGATGCGCCATCACCTTTTCTTGTATTGTATCCCTCAAGAGTCTCGCCAACAACTCTTTGTAGAGTGGCAACATCATCTTTTGACCAAGCTGCAGGTAACTTTACCCCGTGTTCATTTTCACCGGGAGATTCTGTTGTTGTTGTTGCTTCTCCAAGTAATATATTGGGAGTACATCCATTTGCATCAACAAAAAAGTGCCTAGTCCATCTTCTATTCGGATTGAAATCCATCTGCGGTCTCGTTTCTCTGACAAGAGATTCATGATTTTCATCTTGCGATTCTTCACCGTCCGATCGTGGCATTGGCTTGGATAACTGTTTATATGACTCAATATCCCAACAATGAGATAGTGATTTTGTCACTTCTGCAGCATGTGTCCTGTTTTGTAGTTGTTTTCTTCGAACCTCGATGAGGCGTTTTTTCAGTTCTGTTTGTAAGGCGATGTTGGACTCTAGAGCGCTAGCAATTGCGGAAGCTGTGGGCCCGAGTTTTCTGTGCTTTGTTTCATCTTGGTCGACATTCTCCATTGTCAAGTCCGCTTCACATTCACCGAGTCTTGACTCCGGCCACCTTGGGCACATAGAGGTAAGATATTTTTTGGAAGCGAATTAATAGGTAGTATGGCGATGCTACCTGTCAGAATAAGGCGGCTCTCTCCCTTGCTCTCTCGGCTCTTGGACACAAAGGCCATTAACATCCCGCTTCTTCCTGCCGAACCTACCATCAACTCGCCATGACAATCACCACAACTGATAGTGCCAATGCTGCCCCGTTAGGAGAAGAGACCGCAAGTCCGACCACACCGCCATCGTCTGAAATTGAGGATGAAGACAGCACCGCAGCAACCGAACCCGAAGCAACCCCACCCAACGAAGCAAGACCTACCGCAACGAACGCGTCCAGAGAGTCGAGCGATTGCTCATGCTGCCCACTTGGATATTATGTAGCCATTCCAATCTTGCTCTCTACATTCGGGTGGTTCACCCGCCTCACACAGGATGGATGTGACTACGCCCGCTTGACTGGCCCGACCATGATCGAGTTAACCGATGATCCGAGTTTGCCCTTCATCGAGGTGGGATTTCATCAGTATCGAGAACCCACAAAAGGAGATAACGGAGAATGGTACATAGACTACAAAACTGCTTGTGAAGATTACAATACGGATGTAGTTGACATGGATGGAGTTTGGACGTTTGCCAAAATCGCCGGATATCTCAGTCTTGTACTTGGAGGTGCTGGTGCTCTTTTCTTATGGTTCTCCAGTTGCTTTTTATACAGTAAAACGACATGGAGATGGGCAGGATATGAGCTTCTATTTGCTACAGTTATGCTGCTGCTGACATACAGTTGGTTTGGTACAAGCTTGTGTCGTGGGGATGGAGACAAGTGCACGTTGTCATATGGGTCAAAGGCAGATTTGCTATCTTTAATACTGTGGGTGCTATCGACAATATCAATATTCGTTAGATTTCCAGGCCCAAGAAGAGCTAGTACCGAACAATCCAACGCACGCTCCGCACCCGTTCCGATAGAGTTGGAGATGTCTCAGCCTTCAGTTAATCTGCAACAGATAAATGCTCTGGATAGTAATCAACCAAACATTCCAGAGATATCATGAGTTCAAGTAAGAGGTATATTAAGATCGTTTTTGTGCTTAAATGCTGAGTTAGCAATGTGGTCTATCCCTCGTCAGTGTTGTCTTCTGCTGATTCATTTTCATCCTCTGACTCGGCATCATCAATGTGTACATTGTATTCAAGTGCAATATCCCAACGTGAGCTTGGAGCACCAGCAGACACATACTTGACAAACTTCATTGTACCAGGATCCCGAAACACCAATGATAATGTATTATCACTTGCAGAAACACTGAGCAGTTTTGTGTCGTCTTCTTCATCATACTCTGCATCAGGACCTTGACTCTCTCCACTCTCATCTGCAGATATGTAACATTCAAAACCTCCAACGTCACCTGACTCCCATACCGCATCATCATCTGATCCAATCAATTCATTAGTTTCTTCATCAAAGGTACACTGATCTCCGTTGCCACCACAAAAACACAGTGTTGCATCCAATACTGCATTAGTTGTAAGGATACCGTAATGAGCGACTGTATAATCCAAGCCAGGCCGAAACCGTCTAATCTTTCCTCTATGCCCGAGTGGAAAACCAAGACTTGATATCCAACCCAACCATCTTCCAAACGAAGGAGATTGAAACAGTGAATTCTTTACATCTTGGAGACAAACACCTACAGTTCTTCCATTTGTTGTGCCAAGCGACGCCTTCTGATACTCTAGAAATCGCTGCTTATGCGCCGGTCCAACAACAACCCATTCTTCATTTGACCCAACCATGTAATTCAATGCAGGTCTATCACAACCAAGCTCATCTTTGTCATCTTCTTTACTGCAGAGTTCTTTAATTTCTGCACTCAATACCTCCGTAAGAAAATGACGCAACTTGACGCTGGACTCTTCTTCAAACCTCAACCGTATCTCATTCATAGATTCATCGTTCAGATACGCAGCATTGATGAACTTTCCGAGGAATTCACGATCGGCTTGCGTCAGTGGACATTTTTCTTCATCATTCTCTCCTTTGTTATTGTTGTTAACGCCATCATTGATCATTACTTCAAACTCGCCTTGGGTATCTTCACCTTTTTCTATTGATTTCAATTGCTGTAGTGTTGCATTATGTATTTCAGCCGGGCATTCCTTTGCATGGTACCATCCTATATTATAGATCCAACTATACATGAGGTTTGATGTAGTGTAATAATATTGCCAGATAAAATCAGCAGCACTCTTCTCACCTTGAATCGAGAGCCTAGGTCTGTCACAAAACACCTCTTGCACAGAATGGAATGATTTTCCCGGCTCTACAACAAAATATGCCATTGAATTAAATGCCGGCAGTATCGTTTTCACTGGTAAAGCTCCTGGAACACATCGTCCACCCGATCCTCCAGTTTTGCCATCATGATTTGAAGGATGCTCTACTTCAGCATCGTAGAGCTCCAACCTGCCACCGTCTTTATCCTCCCAAGTAGGTTCAGGATCTGTCAGGTAAATAATGTAGGATATTTTTCTCGTGCCGATAACATCATCATGACATAGTAAATGACATCCCTTCGCATGACAATTTGCAGCACAGTCCACCTATATATACGCAGAGAGACAATCGAGTTTAGAAACATGACACATCATGTACACTAATTATTGTGAATCAAATGAAACTATTACGCACCTCATCTGTCAATGTACCAGCCTCCAATCCAGTAATCTTCTCAATAAACGCACGATATTCAGGAGAATACACTGCGTGTTTGAGTTTCGTCAGAGATGGCATTTGCTTTGCCAATTCGGAATCATCTTTCAAGTTTCCCTGTGAACATAGGATCAACAATAATGACGCAATCATCATGATGAAGACAAATCAAAGTATCACAGACAAGATGGTTCTCTCTCATTCACTCACCAAATCAATACTCTGATAGACTCGGAATAAATCCGTTTCCTTAAATTTTACTTTGGTATTTAGCTTCAACTCTTCCATCACTTTCTCTACAATGTCAGATTACGAATGATATAAACAAAGGCACGAGACTTATTATTAGAACCATAAACTAACTCAAATACACACAGTGTATAGTGCCGACTGCACACTGAACAACAACTTACCCAAAAAACCATGTTGACAAAAGTCAGGAATGATACCGTGCGGATAGGGCGTGGCATTTTGATAGGACGTTGCCCAATCTTGAGTTTTTTGGAGAACGTGGGATGCTATGGGGTTTAGGATCGTTTCGTCGCTCTTATTATTGGTGCGTCGTGGGCGTTTGGTGGGTGGTGCTGTGGAGGTTGTTGCCATGGTTGCGATGATGGGTGGTTGACTTGAGAGCGAGAAGAGAGATGTGATCAATGCGGGTGGTGGCGGTGATGGGTGAGTGTGAGTTTTTGCATGGCGGGAAATGGCCAAAAGGGCTTAAATAAAACCGATTTTGTCCGATTTACAATGCCAAAAGTTACTGACGCCAAAATCAGTGTGAGAGCGAGAAGCAAGAGTTAGAATAAACCAACAAACCATGAACAAAAGCGGCTTTATTAGTCACCATGACACAAAGACCACCAACACAGTAGAATAAAAGCTCATAACAATATCCATCCAAAATGCAAACATACCTGAACGACAGTGATTCCGAAGCACATCGATTCGGACCGGAAATTTCCTCACCCACATCCACCAACGTGTCCTCTTCCTCATCCTGCAGCTCCTCCTCTTCGTCCTATTCCTCTTCCTACAAATCATCCAGCAGCAACAGCAGCAACAAAAGCAGCAGTCAATCCACCTCCTCATCCAACAGCAGCAGCCTCGTCGAATCCTCCTTATTATCCAACGCAGTCAAATCTTCTTCATCCTCTTCCATCATTCAATCCCTCCTTAAAAAGTCATCCCTCGTCGGATCCTCCACCTCTTTGATCGCCACCAAGAAAAAAGACGGCAAGAATAAGGCAACAACAACAAGACCGGGTGTCTATGCCGATGACGATTCGGTAGTCAGCTCTCATGAAGTTGAAACCACCAATGGCAATCGAGCCGTGGTACAGCTGCCACTGCAGGCGATGGAACCGCCCAAAGTTATATCCACTCCACCTCCTCCAAATAACGGGATATTACCCCGAAACAAACGAGAATGCTGCTTTGTATTTTTCTCTATAGTGGCTATACTCTCCGTAGCTGTGGGTGTTGGCCTCGGTATCGGATTGTATTTTGCTTCTTGGAACAATAATAATAACAATGATATGGACAATTCTCGAGAGGTTGTTACCGATTCAAACTCTGAAGGAGATTCCACAGAAGATGGTACTAGTCCATCTTCTTTCCCAACATTTGTCAATGGATCTTCTCCCATTGATAGCTATGGTAATGCCATTGAATCGTTTATGATACAACAAGGTATTTCGAAAATATCCGATTTTACTAGTAATGATGGAATCAGTACAGCACAGCAAATGGCATTGGATTTTATGGTGAATTACGATCGTATCCCTGTTGGATTGGCAGATGAAGAGAATGAAACTTCGACGATTGCTGCTTCTACTTCACAACTTCGATCAAAGGATAGAGCAAAGTATGTTAGAGCAAAGGCGGCTACAGAACCCTATCTCACACAATCGACTCCCATATACCGCATCCTACAGCGTTATATCCTATCAACATTTTATTACGCCACACAAGGAGATACCAATTGGGAAACGAAGGATTTATGGGTCCAACCCGGTGTACACGAATGTGAATGGGTAGGTGTCATTTGTAAAGAGCTAAACATTCCCGCCTTTTCGTTGGGCGAGGCTGTGAATACTCCAGAGGATATGCCAATGCATAATGATATAAGCGGGGATGTGGTGAGCGAATCGATGGTTATAGAGATTAACTTACCGGAGAATGGATTGAATGGTTATTTACCCAAAGAGATTGGATGGTTGATGTTTTTACAGAATTTGGGATTGTGGTCCAATTCTATTGGGGAGGAATTACCGGAGGAGATTGGAAATTTGACTAGTTTACGGGGTCTTCATTTGGATGATAACAAGTTTGAGGGATCGATTCCAACTACGATAGGGATGCTGAGCGAGTTGAATGATTTGTCGGTGGCGAACAATGCCGATATTCGCGGGGAGATACCGTCGGAAATCTTTGGTTTGGAGAAGCTGGAACGATTGTGGATATATAATACGCAAGTGGATTCGTTGCCCGATGTGTCTTTTGCAAAGCTTAGGAGTTTACAGGATTTGAATCTGAAAGGCAACACGCTCGCTGGAGCCCTACCGGATGACATGTCAGATATGACTAATCTGGAGTCATTGGATCTCTCCTCCAATCTATTCACCGGATTGATCCCATCGTCATGGAGCAATCTGGTCAATCTAAAGAAGCTGGCAGTAAACAACAACAAATTACGCGGACAAGTACCAGATATATTCGACAGCCTTACCAATTTGGAGTCTATATCATTAGATATAAATGGATTTAATGGTGACATCCCATCCAATATCGGAGCCGCCAATACATCCCTGAAGAAACTTACACTCGGCGAAAACAAATTTGAAGGTGAGATACCCGAGAGCATTCGAGATTGCGTCAATTTGAGACAGTTGGAGGTGAATTCGAATCAACTTCGGGGAAACGTACCATCGTGGTTGGGTGAATTGACCAAGTTGGAATATTTGGATCTTAGTGACAATATGTTTTCTGGAGATGTACCGTCGCAACTGGCTGGGTTATCTATTGTAAAAGAGATTAGTCTGCATAGTAATTTGTTGGAAGGGACTGTTCCCTGTCCTTTTCCTGATGCTTCAGGTAAGTGTTGAGAAGGAAAGTACTTGTGTCCCATGTATTTTGTGGCTTTGATACTGACCTAAATTCATATCGTTTGATTTTCTGTTAACTATTATAGTTATAACTTCCGATTGCAGTCCAAGAGGAGGCAATGTAGAGTGCAGCTGCTGCACTCGCTGTTCATGATCCACATTGGTCGCGCACGGCAAATACGCTTGCTTGGGCTGTGCTCTATATTTAGCATCATAAATCATGTTTATAACACCTTAATTTCTCAAGTCATTTCTCAAACACCTCCCATACAATTATATCTCTAGCTCTCTTCATCCATCTCATCATCTCCATCCTTCTCCTCACCCTCCTCTTTCTTAACCCCCTCCTTCCTCTCCACATCCCTCAACAAACAATTCAAAAAAGCCTCAATCGGATCCCCCCTAGCCAACGCCTCCCCACCATCCCCCGGCTCCAACTGAAAATTGGCTATAATCGAATTAAAACTCGATGCATCCTCGGCCAACGCCGACGTAAGACGTTGCAAACACTGCATCACCTGAGGAGAACGTAGATTTTCCAACAGGGCATCGCGAGTGCGTTGACCTTCGGGCAATAATGCCATGAGACGTGCCGTGGCGGTTTCATCGTTGAGTATTCCGGATTCATCGATGATATCTGTGGAGGCTAGTTCCGATAGGGGTGGAGAGGAGACGGGAGATGCGGTGGCGAGTCCTGCCATTGCTCCTTGGAGGTCGGCTAGTGTTAGGCCTCCGGGTGTGGTGGTGTGTTCGCCGGAGGGGACTGTGCCGCCGGGTTGAGGTAGGCCGAGATTTTCCAAAATGTTACCCAGAGCATCGATTTGACCGGGTGAAGCGGCTGGGATGCTTCCTTCGCCGGGAACTGCTGAGGGTTCGTATTGATGGTGGTTAGAGAAAATACATAAAGTTTTACCATCAAGTAAAACTCAATAATATGACATTGATTCACAAAGAACCCAATATACTCACCGGTAACAGCCCTCCCCTGCTCACTACCCCCCAAAGCACCCTGCATAATCCTCAACAATTGATCATCATCCACTCCTCCACCCTGCTCATTCCCCTCGCTAGCCCCAGCAGCAGTATCAGCAGCTGCTGCATTTCCAAATCCAGCAGCCTTTCTAGCCTCATCCACATCCCCCAAATACAAATTAACCTTGACACAAATTTCTTCATCTTCTTCACTTTTAATATCTTGCATCCAGAAAAAGTGTCGACCAGCGCTACCACTACCAACTTGGAGCAAGTATACTCTATCCAATTCTCGACCGGTTTCAATTCGTTCAAATGTGCAGTCTTCACCGTGGGGAATGTGGATTGTGTCGACTGTGGTTTTGGTACGGCGATCTTTCCATTCTAGTTGAATGTGTCCCCCTACTCCTCCTCCTCCACTACCACCACCTCCAGCAGTAGTAGTACCACGGACAAAGACAACATGGAGTTCACCCCGTCTCGTATCCGGAGCGACGAGGTACTTTCCGTTGGGTTGGATGGTGGTGGTCATTTTGCCAGCCTTAAAGTTGAGGATGGAGGAGGAGGTGGGTTGAGTGGTGGTGGAGGAGAGGGCGGGACGGCGGCCGTTTAGGATGGAGAGGAGTTCTTGGGCGTTCGACATGGTTATTTTGTTATTGTTTGTTGTTGTGGTAGGATAATGGTGTTTAACTTCAAAGGTAAATCACACTTTTTACCATTCTTTACCTAGGATCTTTTTCATTTGAACTGCTTCTCACTCTCCGATTTAGGATTCTCTCTATCTTCAAACAACGATGGCATCGAACGATCGCGAGGCAACCAAACGCCTAGCCCAACAAGGGCAATGGAAGACCCCTCCCCTCCCCATCTTCGCCTCGGGCTCACACCATCCGCAACCGCTGCCCCCCGAATCCTCCTCCTCTGACCCCGTCATCCCCCTCCCCACGACCCTCCCCGCCACTCCCGATGAATACGCTCGAATGTTGCAAGAGGCCTACAAGCGGGGTGCCGAGGCGGCGAGGGCTCAAAAGACGGAGGAGGATTATACCGAAACCTCTGCTGCTGCTGTAGCTCCATCCGCAGCGTATGCCGCGGCGCCGCAGCAGCAGCAGTATCCCCAAAAATCCGTATCGACAATGCAAGCGAATGCAGCTGCCAATTACAATTTTCCCTTGTTGCAGCAATCCACATCCAATACACTACCATCCACATCCAATACATTATCATCCACCTCCGATGCGCTTGGCACTACTACAGCCACAGCTGCACACCAGCCATCGTTCAAATCGGTATCCATGCCGGATATATCATCGTATCATCAAGAGGCGGCGACGGAAGAGGAAGAAAAACGAAAAAAGAGATTGGCGAGGAATCGGGCGAGTGCTCGGTTAAGGAGGTTGAAGAAGAAGAATTTGGTTAGTGCTGCTTTTGTTTGTTATTTGTGTAGTTTGTTTGAAAGAGTTCTTGTTTCTATCTTTGAGTTTGTTAGAAAGAGTTCTTGTTTGTTTTTTATCTTTGAGTTTGTTAAAGGGAGTTCTTGTTTCTTTATCTGGACTATGTGTTCTCTCAACATTGTATATTATTTCACGTCATAATATGCTCACACAAATCTTGTGCACACAAAAACACAAAAATAGGTGGACTCCTACGAAGGAGAAGTAGGCATCCTCGAAGCATCCCTCGCCAAACTCCGCTCTCACACCTGGTCCACTACCAATACAACCGACAATCACGAAGCGTTAATCGAGGCACTCTCCATGGAACGAGGTCAACAACCCCTAACACCTCAAAATCGTCGTGAATTAATACAAGCCATTGTGACGCAGCAGAAGGAACAGGTGGAGAATTTGATGGATTGTCAATTGGAGAATTGGATGCTGAGCTGCGTCAGTACAACCTCCGAAAATACAGAGGATGAATTGATGAAGGAACTGACCGATGAACTATCCAATCTATTACAACTAACACCATCTCAACTGCATCAAATATCCCAATCTTCCACCGGATGCATTCGCGAAATTCAAGATTTAAACACAATATCGTCGTGTTTAAATTCCATCCTCTCCAACGAATGGCTATTGGATGAGGGTGTGGATGAGATTGCAAGTCAATTTACGGGGATTTTGAATCCGAATCAATTGTCGAAATTTTTGTTGTGGACGGATCATAATGCCGAGGCGATTGAAAAGTTAGATTATGTGAATGTTGGTGTTGGTGGTGTGGAGAGTGGGCCGGTGTTTGAGTTTGGTGTGGATGAGGGGATGGAGGGGGGTGATTGAGTGTGTTTGTTTTTTTGGTTTGTATCTTGTATTATTGGGTGATTTGGTTTGTTTTGGATTGGATATCAGTGAGGTTCTGTAGGTTGATAGCATGCATATAATGTAAAACAAAACTCTTGGCAATAAAATACTTGAACTTGCATACCTACACTTGCACAACATGAATGAAATGCACTCCTAAGTATTTTAGTGAAAATGTAGTGTTAAATAGAGGTCAATGGCAGCACATTCACATCATCAGATGAGTGCAGGGTTACATTTCTTGCTATTTCCCTTCCCTTTTTTGCTACCTCGATGCTTCTTTCGTGGTTGTTCCACATCTTCTTCATTGTCATCGGCCACTTTCATCGTCTTCTGTTTGGAAATGCAAGACTTTTGGAACAAACCTCCAAACATCCAACCGCTTTTGACAAACACATCATTTGCCATGGTACCCGACTGTCTTACCCTGAGACCATGATATGGATTCTCACCAAAGAAAAAGCTTTTGTCGAGATCATCATCTTCACTCTTGCTTTTAGGACCATAATGATCCACTGCTTCAAGAATGTCACCAGGAATCGACGTGGAATCAATGTATCCTCCATCCAACAAGCATTTGATGTCAGCAAACCCTTCCATCTCTGTATTTGTCGTAACAAGGAACGGTGTACAACGTGTCTTTGAAGATTCTGCCGCAGTTGTCAGAGCCACAGACCAATCATAATCCGGACAAGAGAATCCAGGATTAAAGAATACAATCACATCCGGAGTTGGAATAGGTGTTTCTTGTTGTCCATAGTTGCAGCAATGAGTTTCTACCACCAACAACGTTTTGGAATCGGGTATAGATACAGTACATTTGCCTGATTTAGGACAATCCGGACCGATGAATACCAAACGAATAGATGCAAGGATTATTGCAAAGCTTTCAAAGTAAGACAGTAGATTCGTAGCTGCTTCCGCGTACGCCTCTAGGACTGCAGCATCTTCCTTCTTTCCATCCCATCCCCATAATTCTGAATTACTCGATGCTCCAACTATATGAATAACTAACTGCTTATCGCCCGCAGGTTGCTGTTGGTTGGGTGATATTGCAGTTCTATCACGCTTGCCTCGCCTCGGCTTCTCCGGTGACCTAGGATCTTCTAGGTAACGAATTCTACGCGTCATGGCCTCCATAAACCATGTGGGGCTTTCAGCCATTATATTGAATAATGTTGCCGGGTAGGACTCTTGTTCGGTTTGTACTCGGTACAGTGCTGCTTCTTTTGCCTGGCCTTGCTTTTGTTTGGTTCCGTCGTCTTCTTCATTAAACATCTCATCTTCGGCAATCTCATCATTGTTGCATAGCTTCAAGAGCGAGCAAATCACAGCAGAGTGTCCGAAGGCCGTTTCTTCTTCTACTGCACCGGCGCTGCGGACCTCTTCCGTGTCTGCCTTGCAGCAAGTTTTGGAGCAGTAGCTCACTCGTTGACACCCCTTGCACTTGACAACTTTGTCACTTAATGTTGAACCGCAGTTGCAGCAATGAGTGAAGCCAAGGCGAGCATCTGCGTTATCCTCGAGTGTTTTGATGATGCCTGGATGAGAAGTCAGTCTGGTAGACTGCTCTGGAAGCGACTCCAGGCCAAGAGAGCTTAAGAGGTCCATGATGTATTTCTTTTGAGGGTGGAGAGAGAGAGAAAAGAGAGAGGGGGAGGGGAGCTGTTCTCCCGCCATTTCACTTTGATCACAAAAGGTACTAATATTCAATTCAATAACACAAATACCTATTCAATCGCTGACACCTCCCCTCTCTCCTTAAAACTCTCCTCTTTCTTTCCTCACTTTCGATCAATGAGGTCGCCCATACAAGCTGACAGCCAAAAGGCCAAGTCAACCTTTCAAGCATTCAGACCGCGTCTTCTCTTCTGCCCACTATTTGCCTGGAACGCTATTACCGGTGGGAAGTTCATATCAACCTTACTTCAATACCTCTCTCCTAACTTCTCCGAGGGAGTGATTGGCCTAACATTATCAATACAATACGTGGTAGTTACCCTACTGGCCGGATGGGGTGGAAGACTGGCCGATATGGAGGAAAAACAATCAACGTTCTGGGGATGGGGAAGATTGAAAGTCATGTGTTGGGGAATCTTGATTGGGACAATTGCATTTGTGGGACACGGGCTGCCGAATCTTCTCAAGTATGGTATTATAACAAATCCGGATGATGACAGTATCATGATGTTTCCTTGGCATTTGGAGTTGGGATGGCATATATCAATGCGAATACTGTGGGCTGTGGCATTTGTTTTAACTGCTCCTGCTATGGATGGACTTGCTTTGGCGCATTTATCTGCTATTGATGGTTCCTCTCAACAAGATTTTGGGGTAGAGAGAATGTATGGTGCAGTTTGGTGGGGTGGGGGCAGTTTGATAGCTGGAATCGGCATTGATTATTTTGGTTTCGAGTTTCTTTATGCGCTGGCTATAGTGTTGGGAATATTTGTTTACGTTGCAGTGGGCTTGTATCTCTGGAGTGTCAACCGAGATACCAGTGGCTCTTTCGATGAAGCAGAAGATGATTTCATAACAGACACAAATATCCAGTCAACAAGTGAGACTATCAAGACAAAAGACATGTTTGTGGCAATATGCTCGTCATTCTATGGATTGTCATTGGTCTTTTTCGTCTTTACCTTTGCAATCGGACTTAGCGTGGTAGACAACCTGGCCTTTTTGTTTTTCAATTGGCTCGGGAGCTCAAACAGTATGGATGGGTGGACGGTTGTCTTTACAGTGATATTGGAGCTCCCTCTGTTTTATCTCTCGCCGTCATTGCTCAAGAGGTTTGGTCCAGGGAAGCTTTTGCTGATCGCTGGCTCTGCGTATGTCATAAGAGTGGTAGGGTATGCTCTTGTTCCACAGGGTAATCTGTGGATGATTTTGATACTTGAAATGCTCCACGGGATATCTTATGCATGTTCGAAGACTGGTAGTGTCGAATACATTGCCAGGGTGACACCAGATGGACACGAAGCATCCGGACAAGGCCTGCTGTTTACAATTAGGTTCTTTGGTGTAGTTGTTGGATTATTCTTTGGTGGTTTGACACAACAAACATTTGGTGGCCGCATACTTTATTTAGGTATGGGCGTACTTGTCTTCATTGGCATGATAGTATTGTCTATAGCAGAGGCATGTAAATCTGATCAGGAGTCAAGTGAAAATGATGAGTCCAATCACCTGCTTGTTAAGTCAGATAGCGCGTGCTCGTCATCATCAGCATTTGCAGATGTTTCGACAGAGCGCTGGTGTAAGAATTTGAAGTATGACAGCCTCAATAAGTATGTTAAAGACTGGTGACATAGTTACTTTGACTTAAGTATTGCAAATCTATGCACTTGCGACTCGCCGTTTCAAAACTACAGACTCATTGCGTCGCCGTAAGGATACTAGCAGAAAGTTTCTTTTACTCAAACTACTTAAACTTAAAGCTCTAAACAGATAAAAAAATAAAAAATCAGGCATTGACGAAAAGATGGAAAGATACAATCGAGAGCTTGAATTTGATATACAACTACAACACCCTATGACAATGACCATATGACATCAATATCACGACAGATGGAGGTCAGCGCCATCTCAAATTTAGTTTTAGCCACCTTAAGTATGATTGTAACGCCAACATCGGCTTTGAGTTGAATCTAAGAGTAGTAAGAGGTAGTAAGATTCCAGTCCAAAATGGTCTTGTTGACAGAGAACTGAACAGAAGGCTGTTGGAAGGTCTAAGTCTGACAGTTACCAAACTACAGTAAGACCAATTGCAGAGTAATTCGATTTTTGGCTGCTGCCGCTATCTAAGAGTTAATTACACAAGTGAACTCGGGATCTTGTGAACACGCACTAGAAATTTCCCTTTCGAGGCTTTGCAAGCACAAAGACGTGAAGTGACATGTGCTGACACATGCATCTATTTCTTGTAACAATTTTATATCTTTGAAATGAAATCATTTTTTGTTTTTGCCAAAAGTTGGACCCAGCCATTAATTCCTCCTCTCAGAAAACAAACAACAGCCATGATGAACTGAGACCAAATCTGCATGGGTTAGTAATTAGCAAAAATGACAACAAATTGTCAACTCCTGATATTCAGTCTTCAATTCAATTTACTCCACTGCTATACTTGATGCATCATTACTCATCAGTCGGTCTTTGTTGTAATTGTTGGACTATTGGTGGTGACACATTTTATTTAGGTGCAAGTACCATGGCAGCTGCATGTGAAAATGATCATGAGTCAAGTAATAACAATGAGTCCAACCACCTGCTTGTTTAGTCAGATAATACATTCTCATCATCATTTGTTTTTGCAGTTGTTTCAACAGAGCAATGTTGTAAAAATTGAAATATGAAAGCCTTGACAAGATGTAAAAGACTGTGACTTATGGAACTACCTTGATCAGTCTTAATTCTGTTCTTTAGTATCACCCAAGCATCCTTTTCTTCTACCACAAAAGGTTTTGACTGTACTCCATGTCCTTCCAATCCATCGTTGCAAGTCTCCAGACTCAATGCCTCCTTGTATCAAGCCAGCAATAAAGCCTAGCACACCTCCAGCGACAATTAAAGTTAGCTGTTCAAACAAAGAAAAGAACCAAACTTTGTTATTAACATGCTGTATCTAGTACACATGAAAACACACACAGCAACAACTCACCTCATCTTCCTCTGAGGAGTTAAAAGGATTATGACCATGTGCAATAAAGTCAGATAAGCCACAGTATCAATTAATCAACTACACGCTCAGAACGAAAAGGACATACCGAAAATAGGATGCAAGACTCGTTCAAACTTGGCATTCGTCATTTTCTCCATTTGACTTCTGAGCGACGTTTGCAACCTGAGAGTTTTATCAACGTATGGATGCAACACATGTAAATGATTTGGCAGCTTTTCAACAGCTTGGCTGGCCACAGTGTTGAATAACTGAATAGGCAATCTAAGACCAAACCCTCCTGCCAAGCCATTTGCAAATTTGTGGAGATGCTTCTTAAATAAAAGATCGAATGATGGCTTTGTTGTCGAGTCATTTAAGATTGAGTGCCACAGCTTTTCACTAGTCAACACGTTGTTTGCAAAAAATGCACTGAATTCAGCTGCTACCTCCTTTTGTCTTCGTAGAAATTGACCTTGCAGAATGAAAGGACCAAACTTTGTAGGCTCAACAGGTTCGAATATCCACTTCAAAGCTAACCAGTTGGTTGCAAGTCCAACTATTGTGCCCCCGATCGGATTTGCCCAAGGATTTTCCCAGAATAGAGCTACCACCATCTGTATTAAACCAAGCAAAAACCCAAACCATAAGCCACTGTTAGTCAAAAAGTCTAGCTCTTTCTGACCACATTTCCTAAAGAGCACCCCCAACAAAGCCCTATCTTGCATCATTTGTTCAACTACACAATTTTTCACATTTAGCAGAGCCCCGACATTGTCTTGCATTGCGACAGTAAAATCGTGCAAGAATTTATGATTCATAGATGACATTGCCGATATTGACTGCACAGGGAGTGAAAAGAATACAGACTTAGATAATCTGGGTAGCCATCCTACCGGTGCAATGTCCTTGCCGATACTTTCCATTAACTTGGGAACCTCTGGGCTTAGAATATCAGCAACGATATTTGGATCCAACCGGCGGAACACCTCTTCAATATTAAGTAATTGTGTGGTAACCATATTGACCATTGTTACACTCATAGCTCTTGTCTTGCAGGGAACGATTCCCTGCCATCCTATTAATCCCAATGGTAGCTCATCTCTTCTCCAAATTGGTATACCTCTAAATTCAATGGGATAGAAAATCATTTGCACAGCGAGGTAGTTTGTGAACCATCCTACAAAAGCGGCAATGAGTGGAATAAGGAGGTATGCTGATGGCCTAGATTTGAACTTTTCTATGGCTGCTGATATGCACTTTGGCAGACGCCGTTTGGGTGAATTGTTTGATGGATCATCTATTTGCGTTGATGTCAACGCTACAGACCGTCTATTGACGGCATATGGATGATTCAATATCGTGATGATTGGCTTTCCTTTCCCTGAAGAAGGCGTTTTGATTCTTGGTAAAGGACTTGGATGTTGATTAAAAGCGAGGCACGGCATCAATCCAACGCAAAGGATGACGCTGCCTGTAGCTACCCGCCGCTTTGATGTTATGATCCCCATCTTGACGTTCCAAGCTCCAACGTGTTGACCTAGCCAAATGGGAGATGTTCAGAGCAGCAGGATCGTAGCGGCCGGGTAGAGAGTGGGTCGAGAGCGACAAGAGGAGCTATGCTTTCTCTTAACCCTTTCCTATCTACTTGGACGCTCATCCTTTTTTTGTATGTACGTAGTACGTAACAAAGCACCCCTCCGATTTGCTAATCGATTTGATGATGTTGCGACGCTCACATCCTCATATGCTATACATCGCTGAAGAGAGCATAACGTGTAGTTTCTGACGATGCGTTGGGAGGGGCATATCGCTTCGTGTTGGAGGTGCGCGATGGGTCGACATCGTGTGATTATTTCGCTGGCGGCTGGCGTTTTGCATGTGAAAGCTCTCTAGTAGAAGCAAGAGGCGAATGGCGGGTTGACGGACGTCCAACAGAAGTACAGAAGATTGGAGATCTATTGCCCTTCAGAACATAGGAATGCCAACCCTCAAATCAAACAATTATGAGGTAATTTTCGATGTATTGGATGACATGAGTTCTCTAGGTCACCTATGCCAACTGTTAGACTGAAAAAGGTCCATAAATCGTATGCTATTTTAACTAAGTAATTGAAAACTACCAGGCTTGTAAGGCCACCACAACTCAACCAATACCCATCCGATAGTGCTAAAACTTGGCAGTTAGCTCACCGATGACCTAATGAAAAGGTTTGCATGCTTGGTTTCATCAAAATCGACCATAGTGGCCGAGTTATGAACATCAAGAAAATTGGGGTATGATGGGGTATGGAGTAGGAAAGGGTTAAAGGAGGAAGAGAGGAAGAGGAGAGAGGATAACTTCCCGCCATCAGCGCAGAGTGACGGTAAGATTGAAGGTCACAACCACACGCTTCAGTACAGAGAAGGCCGGCTAGACGTGGTACTGAAGGCTAAAGGCAGAGCAAGAGCCCTTAACACAAGAGCCAGCCAAGGGAAACTTAAGCAGGCTCTTATCTTAATATTATTTAGCCTTCAAGGCTGTCATCGATTTCATTGAAGTACTTGAAGAAAGTGTTGAATAAATTGAATCCATGAGTCAAATCAGCAATGCCCATCACCTCACGACAGGAGTGCATTGATAGCTGAGGCATTCCTAGATCAACCGTACGGATGCCCGTGAGAGCACTAATCATTGGGCCAATGGTCGTGCCGCAAGGACAGTCAGACCTAACAACAAACTCTTGGATAGGAATGTGACAGTCTGCCTTCCTTGCCAATTCCCTGGCAATGAACCCAGTGACACCATTGGTAGCGTACCTTTGGTTTTGATTTGTCTTCAGAGTCACACCCGCATTCATCTGCAAGTGTTGTGAGCAAATAAATTTGAGTATTAACAGATGCCGATTGTGATGAATCAAGCAGTATTGCTAGAACAGCACAAAAAACATAATTCACCTTTGGCCCGTGATTCCTTTCATGTTTGTTGCAATAGTTGGGATGCACAGCATGCGCCTGATCAACACTGAGAATAAACGACGTGCGGGTAGCAGCAGCATGCAAGTCACTCTGATTGCCAGAACTACCAAAAGCCGCAGTAATCCTCTTAACTGCATCGTCCATAATAGGTGATCCTGCACCATGAGTACTCTGACTCCCAATCTCTTCGTGATCAAAGAGAGCAATCACCGAAACCTTGTCATCACTAGCAATATATTCAGTTTTGCTGTAATCAATGATTGATTCCAATGCAACAAAGCACGTGGCCAAGTTATCAAGACGACCAGCATTTAAAAACTCGTCCTTGATCCCACCAAGACTTGATGGTTGGCAATCGAACAGAGCCAATTCAAAGTTAGCAATTTGCTTTGTTTCAATGTTGAGTTCCTCCGCAATAAGCTTCATCAGCTCAGGCTCCTGTTTAACATTCCAGGGATCATCGTTATCTTCCACTTTGTTGAGCTGATTTCTAGCTTCCGTCTCGAGTGCAGCTGCGGTACCAATAATAGGACTCAGATGCTCCTCTTTGTTGACTTTAAACGCCCCACGTTCCTCAGATGTCATAAGATGGATGGCTAGATTCGAGATTCTGGCAACTGGCTTCACAATACGTACAAGATGCTGTTCAATCTTTTCTTTTCCAGAGTCAGAAGTTTTGCGTACAAGCACTCGTCCAGAGATCCCCAAATCTCTGTCAAACCAAGTATGCCATAGTCCACCACCATAGCATTCAACACCAATTTGAACACATCCGGATCCCCCGCGTTTACTTAAAGGCTTCACTTTCAAATGAGGAGAGTCTATGCGTGCAGGACAGGTACTGAAGTTGAGAGCTTTTGTGCGTAGTTAAAGAGACAGATGCATATGCATTTGACGTACCAGTATGGCCCGCGATAACTTTAAAGCCATTTCCCGCCTCGTACTTTGCGCCAACGATAAAGGCAACGAGAGTAGAGTGATTTGTTGTGTAAAAGTACTTGCCACCTGCGAGATAAGAGCGTTATATGATATGTTTGTTCAGCACAACCCATCTACAATTACAATGGCCCTCTTGCAATTAACAAAGACCCTCCTACAATTCATACAACTCACCTGGTACAAGTTTACCAGCCATGGGCTCACGCTTACTCAACTTGACAAACCCGGCAGCCTCCAATGCATCGGAACAAGTTTTAACTGCAAGAAATGGGTCCGTCGATTTGTCGAAGAAATCACATGCTTTCTTGGCAAAGGGGATATGCTGCTTGAAGTCTATGGGTTTGCTGGTGGCCATTGCGGTGCATGGGATTGGTCAAAGAGTACGATATGCAAAGTAGCAGCAGCGATTCGAATTCGGAAGAAGTCGATGGCCGATGAATGGCGACGGCGACCCCATTTTCTCAGTCATGGGCCGTTCAGCCCCACTTTTCTGGGTACCTCTCTTAGTACCATCCAGCGCAGGACAACAATGACAGCCAACATACTTTTACACTACGTAGAGAGATTCATAACTGCGGCATCGTTGATAATAGTGCCACTTAACTTGTCTGCATGCACACAGCTTTTATAGCTTCAGCAGTCAGAAACCATGATTGATTTTTTTTTATCTAACTACCAACCCCCTGATTAAATAGTGAATACAAATCCACAAGTCAACACCTCCATCACTTACTTCTTTCCTCTCTTTGGAGGAGGAAAAGTCAAAGGAACACTCAAACTAACACCAATTTCCTTCTTCGCATTCTTCTTCACACTAAACCCTGCCTCCCTATAACAAATCATTGCCCTCCTCTCATCCATCTTGACATCTTTCAACAATAAATTCACCGAAGATGCCACCATATCATTCCCACTTGCCATGACATACAAGATGAGAACGTGCATTTGCAACTTCTCCAACAGTCGGGGAGTTATCATGTACCCGTTCTTTTCTCCTCCTTCGATGGGTATCGTGAATAGTTCGATGAGACGCGATCCCACCTCGACAGGAGTTCGTGTATGTTTGATGCATTCCTCGTGATCGCCGATTAGAGTCTTTTTCGAAGAGATTTTGTGATGGAATCGTAGCATAAAGTACAAGAAGAATGCGGTCTTGATTCGAAAGATGTGTCCCTTTTTGTTGAATGGATCGAGAGGTTCGAATAACTGAGAGATGGATTCGGGAATGTAAGTCCCTTTTTGTCCTCTGCCGAGTAGATTATCGATCCAATCATTGGATGCGGTATTACCCGATTCTTGTGCATTTTTGAGAGTCTTGTCGACGAGACGGGAGATTTGGTTCCAACAACCTTCTGAGGCAATTTCTTGCGGGTTAAAGACCTTGCTTGGTGTGTTGGCGGTTAGATCAAAGGGGGGTAGAACCTGCTTGCGTGCTTCGAGCAGGGAGGCGTCTACAGTATTGATCTATCCGAGGTATTTTAGCAGTTGATGATAAATTGAACGTTAGACCATGACTGGCTTGAACTGCAGTACAAAACGCAAAAGTGTTCATACATGTGCATAACTCACCACCTTACTTCCATCCATCAACATCTCTCGATTCTCCTCACTAATAACACCACCATTCTGACCAGCCACACTCTCCATCATGGCATTTCCCGCCCCCACAACATTATTGATATTAACGACATTGGCAGCTCGCGACGCCATGACCTTTTGCTTCTTTTTACTCCCAAACGATTCTACGAGCATATTCACTCGGTCTTTGGCCGATGCCTGGTTTAGAGAGCCGGATTCTGACGAGATGTTTGGTTTGTAGGCCTTGACTGTTTGTTCGAGTGCAAAGGTTGTGCCTTTTTCGGCAGTGGGGATGAGTTTAATTGTCTTTTCTTTTTTGTGGAGAGCGAGGACGTAGAGTTTGGTGAGGCGTCCGTCGTGTCCGCGTCCGGAGGAGGTGGATGTGTAGATGCATGTTTCGTCGGTGCCGGTGATTCGGCGACCTTTATCGGAGGAGGATTTTAGTTTGGACCATGTAAAGTGCGGTAGGCGGGATGTGTTGGAGTTGTTGCCGGCTTGGGCGTCATAGTTGAGTATGGATGTGGGCACTCCTCGTGGAAACGAGACTACGACGGGATCGTGTGCGGGGTCGTTGGGTGTTACTTCTACGGTATATGGCGTGGAGCTGCCTGCGAAGGAAGCGTGCTTTCGCTTCTTGGCTGATTTGTTGGTTGATGGGGCCATAGTTGTGTATGGAGAGAGAGGAGAGAGATGTCGTATTTTGGCGGGAAAAATGACCTCCATTTCTCATCATCTTCTCTTATTAAATTAAATGATGTTATTGACACTAATAGGTAATATGGATGCACCAATCATTTTTTCTTCTCCCCCTTCCCTCTCCTCTTCGTTCAATTCAATTTTACGACAAACTATCTACGCTTGCTAGCCGCACAAACAACAAATCATGGTCGAGCACGCTAAAAGAAAGAAGTTCCATGACAAGGACAAGTATTATCGATGTAAGCACCTCTCATCTTTTGACACTTGATTGATGTTCATCTCTAACACATCAAAACTCTCTTCATAACAAACATCAGTGGCCAAAGAACAAGGCTACCGCTCCCGAGCAGCCTTCAAACTCACCCAAATCAACCGCAAATTCAACATCCTCACTAAAGCCCGCACCATCATCGACCTCTGCGCCGCTCCCGGCGGATGGACCCAAGTCTGCGCTCGTTCACTCCCAAACGATTCCACCACTACCATTTTAGCCGTGGACATTCTCCCCATTCGCAATCTCAATAGCAAAAATGTCATTACGCTCATTGGGGATATCACCACGGAGAAATGCAAGGCTGCCATCAGGGCGGAAATGCAAGGTGTCGGTGCCGATGTGGTATTGTGCGATGGTGCACCGAACGTGGGGGCGAGTTACGATCGCGACGCATATGATCAGAATGAGTTGGCGTTGCATGCTTTAAAGTGTGCATGCGAGCATTTGAGGAAGAACGGGACGTTCGTGACGAAATTGTACCGATCGGCCGATTACAGTGCCTACCTGTGGGTGGCGAAGCAATTTTTCGATAGTGTTCAGGCTGTGAAGCCGAGTGCAAGTCGTAGTCAATCTGCCGAGATATTCTTGGTTTGTATCGGGTATGTGGCACCCGATAAGATTGATCCTAGGATGTTTGATCCCAAGTGTGTATTTGAGCAGGTGGATGGACAGGCGACCGGGGGTGGGGACAAGTCCCAGAGCGGTGAAAAGGCTGCCAAGATGAATATCTTTCACAAGGAGTTTGGGAAGAAAGTAAGGTCGAGGAATGGATATGACATGTCTAATTTGGATGCATCCATGAGGAATATTGGGAGTGTGGCAAACTTTTTGGAGGGTGGGAGTACGAATGATCCTATTCAGATGTTGAGCGATTGTACGGGGTTGGCGTTCTTTTGTCATGTTTGTAGGGATGCCAGTGCACAGAAGGTTGAGGAGCCGGCTTGTAACTGCAAGATGTATTTGAATCATAGGTTGACTACGGCGGAGATTAAGACGTGTCTTTCCGATTTGAAGGTTCTGAATAAGGCTGATTTCAAAGGTGAGATTGTGAGACTAATATTGCTTCACTAGCCGATTCATTTACATATTGTCATTTGCAATAATACAGGACTACTAATGTGGCGTGATAAAATGCGTGCCGAGCGCAAGGCAGCAGCCAAGGATGAAGCTGGTGTCTCCTCCGATGAAGAATCTCGTGCTGAAAAAGCAGGAGAGCTAGACAGTGATGCAGAAGATGCGCAGGTTCAGTCGGAAATCGAAGAGCTGCGCAAGAAAAAGACAAGGGAAGCCAAACGAAAGAAGAAGAAAGAACGTGAACTTGCAGCCAAACGTCGCCAACGGGCAGCCTTTGGTATGGACTTGAATGCTATTGATGTACCTGACAATGATAAGATATTTTCATTGGCCTCTATTTCGACTGCCGGTGATCTTGAGGCTGCTAGAGAGGTTGACCTTGAGAAAGTAACTGACGATCAACTATTTCCTACTGCCGATTCGGACGAGGAAGGAGTGGATATTGGAAAGCCTGAAGGAAAGAAAGATGATGATGTTTCAGATGATGAGGATGCCGAGTTCAACTACTCATTAGAGGCTGAGCTCGATGCAGCGTACAATCGCTATCTCACCAACACCAAAGATGGCATGGCAAAAAGCGGGACAAAACTCGCCAAGAGAACTAAGAAGTTGCAAAAGCAAAAGGCATTGGAGGAGGCACAGCAAGATGCAGAAATGGTATCCACAGGTGCCGAGGGATTGTCTTCTGATGCGAAGAAATATGCTGAAATGCTGCAGGGAGCTAGAGATAGCGACGAATCCTCTGATGATGATATTACTGTTGATGATGGGGAAGTGAAGGATTTCAGCGACAAAATAAAGCCCAATGAAAGTGATGACGATTCGGATTCTTCAGCCGAGGCAAACGAGACCAAGCCCAAAAAGTCTAAAAAGTCCGAGTCACAAGTTCATGCTGATGAAGCCAATCCTCTTATCTTCAAGCTTGCGGAGGAGCCAACATCTGTAAAGACGAGTCGCTGGTTTAATCTTACAAACAAATCCCTTTTCGAAAGCATCGAGAATACAGCTAGGTCTGCATCTTTCGCCGCGGACTGGCCTGCTAACGAAGATGCTGTTCATAACTTTGACTCAGATGAAGAAGAGCAACCCAAGAAGAGGCGCAAAAAGGGGCGCAGTGATAAAACAGATGATGAAGACGCTCCTTTGGATGTAGATGATATTATTGCGTCTATGCCTAAGACTGATAAGCAGAAGCGCCATGAGAAGCGTCTCAAGTCAATTGAACGTATGGAGAGGAGAAATGCTAGAAGAGAGCGTGAAGCTGGCATGGATGGTGACTTTAAGGTGGTATCAGCTGCCAACAGTGACGATGATATGAGCATTGATGATGCAAACATGAATGAAGCTCAAAAGAAGAAGCTCAAAGATGCAAGGGCGCTGATCAAAGCTGGTATGGGTGATATGAAGGGTAAAGATGCCTCTGGATTTGAGGTTGTGCCTTCAAAGGAGCAGTTATTGCCTGTCGTTGATACTCGCAAATATGACTCCGAGGAAGAAGACTACGACAGTGACGACTACATTAAAACACTCGCACTTGGTACCATGATACTGCGAAAAAGCAAAGAAAAGGCCATGGTTGATGCGTCTTACAATCGTTATGCGTGGAATGATCCCGAAGGCTTACCTGACTGGTTTGTTGACGATGAGAACAAGAACTACAGACCTCAATTACCTATTCCTCCTGAGCTGCTCGAAAAGATGCGCCAAAAAGTATTGCATCTATCAACTAAACCCATTGCGAAAGTGGCAGAGGCTAGAGCTAGAAAGAACAAAATGGCTCGTGCCAAGCTCGCCGCGGCAAAAAAGAAGGCCGAGGCTGTTGCAAACTCTTCTGAAATGAGTGAGACCATGAAGTTGAAGGCAATCAGTAAAGCAATGCGTGGGAAGGATGCATCGAAACCGGGCAAAACGTATGTCGTTGCAAAGAAGGGTGGCAAGTCGAAGGGAGGCAAAGGAATCAAACTCGTGGACAAGCGTGAGAAGAATGACAAGCGTGGACTCGAGCGAGCAGCCAAGAAGAAGAAAAATGGTAAGAAGGGAGGATTGACGGGAAGTAAGCGAAGGCGTAACCACAAATAGAAGTGTAGTGGAATAGATTAACTCCTCAGAGAGAAAGCAAACGCAGCAAGGGACAAGCCATAGTAATGATAACTCATATGTCATCTTGTTTTACTTCTACCCTCATCAGACGAAGGTCGTGGTCTTAACGTCATGTTGGGTTTCTTCGATTGTCTCGTATTCCGTCTTTCCTCTGATTTGGCATTGTTGCTGCCGCCACTTGATGGAGGTTTATCCCTCTTTTGTGCCAGTGCCTTCTCTGTTGGATGATTGTCTCGCACATCAACGACACAAACAGTGGCAACATCCATAGCAGCTCCCGAGGCAGATGATGACTCGGTCGCACCCATCGCCTCTATCTTGCCACCTGGATGAACAAATACCTTTTGGACTCTTTCCGAGCGCTCCAATGCTTCAGCTATTGCCTTGATTCCAATCATGCCGATGTTGTTCTCTCGAAGATCAATGAGTTTGATGGCACTTTGCTCGGCCAGTATAGCAGCAATGGTCCTAGCACCATCATCGCCAATCTTATTTCTTCGTAACTGAAGCTCCTCTATTGTTATATTGTTTTGAAGCATTGAAGCAACGACGTGAATCTCTTCATCACCCAATCTTGACTGAAGATCGTGAACACAGAGAACGGTGAGTTATCGTGTTGACAGAATAGTAATACATCATCATTACATGACTCACCTCTGGTAGGTGTATTCTACCCGCGCCAACTCGCCCAACTTCTTTTCTGTCCTCTTCGCATCCTGGCTCTCCCAAGCTTACAGATGCCTTGACAGCTCGGATATATCTAAGCAAGATCCTTCGCTTCGATTCTTCTTCGGAACAAACCAGACCTTGCATTTTATTGAGCTCGCGATACATTCTCTCGAGGTCTTCTTCTCGTGCTTTTACTTCGTTCAGTGCCATTTCATTCTTTTCTTCTCTGGATACAATAATGCCATAGAGTTCTGCTATTTTCTTCGTCAGCGATTCTACGGCATTTTGACTCTTGGTGACCTTTCGCAAGAATACATTGCACCCCTTCTCCTCCATCCAGGCCTTATCCTTTGGAGTTTTGCCTGCAATGACAAGGTACCCTAATGACGGCCTGTTGTCGACAAAGAAACGGAGCTGTCCACCGGCAAGATGGCTTTCATTACCATCCTTCATCTGTATGGCTTTTCTCTCGGCATGCAGAGCATTGTCTTCTTGCATCTGAAGAGTTTGCTCCATTGAATCGAGCTTAATCTTTGAGTCTTTCAGCTGCTTTTCCGCTTGATTCAGTTTGTCATTGGTTTCACGGTTGCTTGATTCCGAGTCCGATAGTTTTGTTTGCAGTGCATCGCATTTTTGTGCCATGATTTGCACTTGACTTTCCATCTTTTTCAATTCTCCCTGTTGAACTGATCTGGCCTCTTCATCGGTCTGGAGTCTATTCAAAAGAAAGGCGAGACGCCCATCCAAAGTCTGTATCTTGTCATTGGCTTCTTTGCAGGCTTCTTCTTCTTTGAGACGTAACTTGGCTTCTTCTTTAAGCTTGTGGCCGAGTTGAGTATTCACCTTTTTGAGCCCACGAAGTTGATCCTCTAAATCTCGTTTCTCAGCTTCAACACGTTCACGTATTCTCTTCATATCTAGTACATCTTCAGTCATTTTGTTCTGGAGTTTCTTGATCGTGAAGAGCTCTTGCTCTTTCTTTGCCAGAGCTTCTGTCAATTTCTTCTTGCCAAGTTCGGCTAGCTTCAATCGTTCTAATAGCTGGAAGACTTTCTCAGCCATCTCACGCAGTTGATCTCCATTATCACGAGCTTCCGCCTCGAACTTCAGACGATCTTGTTCCAATTCATTCAACTTAGAACTCAGTTCCTTGTTCTCTGCAGATATTGATTGCAGGTCAATGCTCATCGTTCGATTGGAATTGACTTGACTAACACGGGAATTTGTTTCCAACTGAAGCGCAGTTTGAAGCTCTGAATTCTTCTGGCGCAAATCTTGGACGCATTGCTCCAATTCCTTCGCGTGATCTTCGGCCTGCCTACTATTTTCTTCCTGAGACTGCAACTTTCCAAGCAGTTGGTATTGCTTTTCTTTTCTTAGCCGCAGTTGTTCATTGGCAGTCTCTAACTCAACTGTCGTGTGGTTATGTAGCTCGGTATTCTTTTGTTTTAACTGATCCACCTCCATACGCAGCACACGGATCTCTTCAGTCTTTAGTGTATTCTCACGTGATGAATTGTCTGCGGCATTTTGTGCTTCTTTTGCTGACTGAACGAGGTCACTGTAGTTTTCATGCAATGTGGTTAAATCTGTTTTGCATTGCTCCAATTCATGCTTGACCTTCGTCATATTTGCCTCTTCGGCCTGCAGCAGCTTGAACAGCTCTGTATTCTTTGATGTCATCGTGGACATTTGCAACGCCAAATCTTCATGTGCAGACTTGATATCAGCCAGCTGACCTTCAGCCGACTTCGTTCTAGTTTGCAGCTCAAAGTTACTCTTCAGTAGGGTCCTATTCTCTTCCTCGATTGTCAATTTCTCCAGCTGGAATGTACTCAATTCCTCCTCGGTCCTATCTAGTGATGCTAGGAGCTTATTGTTTTGTTCTGTCAAGATCCGTATTTGTTCATCTTTCATTTTCAGGGCGTCGCTCGCTCGGCTCTCTTTTGCCGTTTGCAATTCTTGGATGGAGCGCGACCCCATGGCGATGGATCCGTCCATTGTTTCGCTCTTTTCTCGTCCCTAGCTTTTCTTCACATCACCTGACGGCCTTTCGAATTAGCGTCTCTCGTAATAAAAAATTAATGAACTCGAATTAAATTTAAAGGTAAATCTGCCATATCTATGCCTCCCCCTCCTTCTCTCATTTCCCTCCTCTTTTAGCCTTGGAGATGTCCTGCGAATCCGGCTTTAAGAATCAGTTAGATCAGGAGAAATAAAGTGAAAGAAATATTAGCCTCTCTAGAGAGAGAGATATTCATATGCATCAGCGAAGAAGAGCTCCAATCGCCAATGGACCAGCCTCCAGCCAAACCAATGGCCAGCCATCATCCATTATCAGCCACAATCGAGGCTCCAGGAATCCAAAATCCGATGTATTGTCTACTTTATTATGGCTATTTCTCCTATCACTGATTTTCATTGAATTTTACGCATACAAATCATTTGATATGAATATTACCCATCAGTCTTCACCGCCAATACCTGTCGTCAACCTCCAACACAACGATGTGAACAATCACATGCCACCAACCAAACAACCAGCCAAACAACAACAAACAAGAACCTTCTCGCCAACACCCCAGTCCAAAGGATTCCGCATCAAATCCGCACGACGTGATTCTCATAGAAATTCCTTCTACTGGAAAACTCACACACCCGACGAAGTACCTCCCTTACCTCCAGATGTAGATGAAAACGGGAACAAGTTACCGCCCATTGTAGCCTATGTGGTCGCATTAACCAAATGCAAGTCTCGTAGTGGAAGTCTAGATGGTGCTGCGATACTACTGCATTCGATCCGACGAAATTCCTATGGATGGACATCCTTGAAAGAACAAATGGATGAATCGGAAACTACTCATGACTTTGACGAGCAAAAGTGGCCACTGTACGGAGGAAACGGAGGAAGGTACCGTTACAGAGCCTATGTCATTGTCGATCCCGAAGCGAGCCCGAATGATCCATCCAAAAAAGGCGATTGTGCACGATACTTGCAAAAATTGGGATACATTGTCCTCCATCGGGCGCCATTGGTGCCATTGTTTCCCATCACTGATGAATTCCATGACATGTCGTCGGGTGGGAATGAATTCTTTCAGAACTACAAAAACTCTGGATACTTGGGTTCGGCTCGGGCTACTTCAGGACCAATGGCTCGTTCTCCCGACGAGAGAGAAGACACATTAAGGATCAAAATTCACAACGACGGGTGTTGTGGGTATACCGAGACATTGAAACTGCATGTTTATGGTTTGGTGGAACATCCATTGGCAGTGCATTTGGATTTGGATAGTTTGTTATTGCGTCCGATGGACGATTTGTTCGATGCCATGTTAGGCGAAACGAGTGGTGAGGGGTTACCGCTTGCAAAGGGCCCTAAAACAAAGACGCCAGATTACTCGAGGCCAATCGATGCTGCATTTACACGAGATTACAATCAAGTCAATGCGCCGTCGCCAGAAGCTCAGGTTGGTTATCAGGGTGGATTTTTGGCGGTACGTCCATCTTTGGAGGTGCTTGAAAGATATAGAGATATTCTGAAACGTGGTGAGTTCGTACTGAATCCGGTTGCGCAAAAACGAGGATGGGGTGGCAAATTCGGAGCATTTTACGGCTCCTTGACATTCCAGGGATTGGTACCTTATTATTATGAGGAAGTGGCGCCCAAAGGTGAGCACAATGAAATGGAATTAGATAGATGCAGGTACAATCAAATGGCGGATAATCCGAGGAAGTCAACATACAAGTTTCCTAGAGCCACACCGCTAGATCCGGATGCAATGGGGTTTAGAGACACTAAGAAATGCAGAGATGGAAGAGAAGATTGCTCTGATACTGATTGTCAACGTGTTCATCCTAAGGATACAGTGACAACACACTTTACATTTTGCAAAAAGCCGTGGGATTGCAGTGAGGGGCTTCCCGGGACAGTAGCCGATGATACATGCAAGGGATTGCTAAGAGAATGGTTCGCAATACGAAGAGAGCTAGAGGATTGGTGGATGCTGCTTGGAAAATCTGGAAAGGAGCTGTCTTATTCGAACAGCAAATCATTGACAGCCATTCAAGAGCAGCGCAACCAAGCTGCATTGGATGGACATTATTTGGGCTATTGCAAGTTTCCCAAAGAGTATTTAAATTTGGTTGAACCAAACAGTCCAGAGTTGTGATATAACAAAAGCTTAACTTATCATTTCAACCTGGAACATACATTGTGTCAGGAGTGATGCTTGCAGTGAACTGAGATTTCAATGACATTGATAATTTGCCTTTTGTTTTATAAAGGTAAGGTAACAGAAGCCGCACTCATCATTTCAACCACCCATCTGATGAATTTGGAACAAACATTGTACCTGATTTTCTCTGGCGAACATTATTTGGCATTGCATTGTTGGTGCGTCTTCGTTGTTTTGATTTTCTAGACTTTTCGCCACCCGCAACGACTTTGATTGACTGTTCCCCGCGACTAGCACTTTTTATTGCTTCTCTCACCTCTGGAGGAGGAGAACTAGCCGAAGTAGGTTTTGCATTTGTGTCTCTGTTTGGAGTACTTGCACGGTTTGCTCTAATAGTCTTCAATGCCTCGGCTACATCTCGTGGTGGAGTTCGAGAAGCTGAGCCTGGCCTGCTGTTCGTAGACGCCTTATCACCCACAGGAGTACTTGCGCGTCTGGCCCGAGTTCTTTTCAGAGCGTCGGCAACATCAAGAGGTGGAACAGAGGCTGACGAAGGTCTGGATGCCCGGGTTTCGTTTGTAATCTCGTCTCGAAGTGGGGCACTCGGCTCTGGTAAAGGTTGGTCCCCATTGCTGTATCCCATTGCGCTTGCAGAAACGACTTGATCGATGTCATTCTTGTCTCTGAATCTCTGGCTGTTGAATGACTTCATTTTCATCAAAGCCTGTCGTTTCATTGATGCACCATTTGAAATAATTCTCTGTGCACGTTGATTGCTAACCATGCTATTTTTGACAGACCTCCATCTCTCTATGTTTGGTGCTTCATCTGCCGGCGCATCTTGAATATCATTCTGCTTTTGATTCTCATACCAGTCACGAAGGCCTTTGTTTGGGTCTCCTGTATGACTTAACACAGCAGCAGCGCCACCCGTTTGGTACGTTCTCAACAGGACCTGCACGTGGCGTGGATTGAAATCATTTTGGTTTCTGGTGCCTTTGCGATTCTCTTTTGATTTGCGATCCATCGATTGCCAGAATCTTCTACCAAACACTCGCTTTTGAATCTTTTGTTGTACGAGGAACATCGGGAAGAGCAACATCTGGTGGTTTGCAGTGAAAGAAATGAAGGAATTAAGTCTAAGAGCACCGCCTCGTTCTTCTGCGTACTGAGTGATTTGACTCAGGCATTTCCTACCGCCTTTTTCACCGAAGAAATCTTCTATCATCGTTTCTATCTCGGGAATAGAAAGTTCACCATCCTCGTCAGTGTCATACATGTCAAAGGCAAAGTTGGATAGAGTATCAATCTTGAAAGTGCAGACATTCCATACAGATATCATAAACTCCAAAAAGTCAATGGCTCCACCGCCTGTGGTATCAAAGTACCTAAAGGTTCTTTCAGTCCATGGTGTCCAGTCAAGATCGAAGTAATCTAAAAACTCTTCCAGTTTGATGACTCCATCAAGAGATGTATTGATACGGCAAAAGAGGCGCCAGAACTTTTGTATTGTACGCCGTTTCCAGCCAAGAGAGGCAAACGTGATCTCCCAATTTCTGTTTACGGGGCGATACGGCGGAATGTAGTATTTATCATGGATGTGCTTCTTGAGTGTACTCGAGATGCTGTCGGCGTGTTGTCTAAATGTTTTCCCTCTGTTTGCTCCAAGTGGATCTCTACTCCTTTCCACCTCTGGCATGACATAGGCTCAGTAATTCGATCGATTATCCGATTGGTCCGTCTTCAATATCAAGGATTTGGCAAAGGACACATCCAAGTTGAAGTTGTTCGAAACTTTGGTGCTTAATAATTTGTGTTGCTCCTCCTTTTCTGAGAATTTTTTTTGTAAAGTTTTCGACTTCGAGTAAAACTCCCGAATCCCCACCTGCTCCTCGTAAGATGGAAGCCTCCGTACGGGTCTTGGGATTCGTAGCCGAATGGTTCGATCCGCACCCTCGAATCATCAAGAAGTACCTTCTCAAGTACTATTGCGAAACGTGAGTTGTTCGAGCTGTTGTTGCAAAAAGTTACATTGGACCATCATTCTCACCTCTCTACTTAATCACCACAGATGTGAAGTAGAAATGAAGGATCTGACAAACGGAAGAAAGTTCCTCAAGAAGACAAAGGTGAGATTCTGCCTTGAGCACACAACCGTTATAAATATGTAACCACGGACACTTTTAAGCGCAACAATCACTAATCTATCACAGGTTCCTCCATCAATCAAAGAGACAGACTTTTTTGTAGGAGCAAACATCTTACTTCTATCCCGAGACTTGAAATTGATCGATTACGCAGACGATGCTACACGCAAACTCTTGGATAACGCGGACGAAAGGACGGTATGTGTACTGTCTCCGGCACTGTATGATTCGATGGGGAGCGTGATTGAAATGATAGAGAGTGCGGGATATACATTGGTGGACTTGAAGTCTACAACTTTGATGGACATGGGGGATGTGGAAGCTGCCGCAGCATTGATGAATGTAGAATTGAGCGAGTTGGCACGTCCCGAGCCGCTGGTAGTCGTGTCGTTTCGTGGAGCCAATGTCATCGCGGGTGTGCGCAAGATTGTGAGCACTTCATCGTTTGCGTCATTGGGGGCGGTGTGCCCAAACGACGCTGAGGAAGTGACGCAATTTGTCAACTTCTTTCTAAAGAATCGACCAACCACTGCGACATTGGAAGAATGTACCTGCTGTGTGATTAAACCTCGCGCCATTACAGATAGAATGGTTGGATCCATCATTGACAATATTGCTTCACGTGGATTTGTAGTAACGGCAGTTCAAACGTTACGAATGGAAAGAGCCGCATCTGCAGAGTTTTTAGAAGTGTATGATGGCGTAGTTCCAGAGTACAAGGAGATGGTGAATGAAATGTGCTCTGGGCCTGTCATTGCTTTGGAGATACGATTGAATCCGAGCATCTCATCGTCTGGCGAAGATGTTGTGGATGTCTTTCGTTCACATGCTGGACCGTGGGATGAGACCATGGCCAAAGAAATCGCACCAGAGTCTATTCGAGGGATGTTTGGGAATGTGGTTCACTGTACCGACTTGCCCAAAGATGGTGTGGTTGAGGTTGAATACTTCTTCAGCATATTGGCTGGGTCTAACTATATTGACGGATGGAAGTGATCAAATCAACTCATGTGTTCATGTTTGATGAGTTGTTGGCCTCAGGGGGCTGGTGCAATAACACCACATTTTTAGTATTAGAGCAGATATAAAGTCATGTATGAAACGAGTACAATAAAGTACAATATTCTCTCTACCATCCTTCGTCATATCTAACCCCTTCGAGACCCCTCACAAGCACTCCTATACTTCTCAGTATAAGTATGCACACTCTTGGCAGTCTTGGCCACCACCGCCAAATATGACAAGAGCATAGTATCATTATACTCATTCTCCAACTCTCTCAACGGTGTCCTACTATTACCGACATTATCCGACAAAGAGGACGCCACCCCCTCCTCCAATGCAGCACAAACCAAAGGCAACTGCTGAATCAACCCATTCACACTCTTCAACAACCCATCATCCCGCGGCACCTCCCCCTTATCCACTCTGCGCAAAAACTCGAGCAAGATCCTCATTCGGGCATTCATAGCCCGAATACTGCACTGTAATCCATCCAATCCCTGATCCAACTTGGATGGAGTCACCTTTTCCCCCTTATTTTTTGGCTCTGACGAGACGATCTCTGATTTAGTCTCTTCCTTTTTACACTTTTTCACCTTGCGCTGCGGGTCTTCACCAATATTCCCCATTTTGTCATCATCCTCCTTCTTCTTCATAACAACAGCAGGTTTAGGAGCATCCCTAAACACCTTTTCCAATGCAATCCTCTCTGGATCAAATGTTTCCAATTCAAAATTCACATTGACAAAGCACGCGGCATTGTTATTACCACCACCACTCTCTTCAACAGTTTCATACACCATGAGAGGCAATTGATCATCATCTACTATATCATATTGCTTCACATCCTCCGTACAAGGATCCATTAGTAAAAATAACGGAGCACTACAATACTTGGATATCTCTCCACGAGACCTCGAGAGATCTAAAGATGTGGGATCTTTTTCTCCCACGCGATACCAGCCCACGACATTATGTAATGGAAAGACCTTGCGGTGCAATTCGATTTTGGTTAAAGCCGAAGAGGATGCAGCGGTGGATGGATCGAGTTCTTCGGCATCGACGATGGAGATGGAGGTGGGTGTTTGGGTGCCGAAGAGGAGGCCGATGGTGGGTGAGTTGAGGGGAAGGGAGGAGCCGCCGGTGGTTATGCGGGTGTGGTGGTCGGAGATTGAGAGGATGGAGAGGGGGTGGACTTTGATGTGTTTGCTGCTGCTGGTGGTGGTGGTGGTGTCGACTTCCATGGTCATGTGGTGATGGCTTGTTTTAGTGTGTGTACTTTGCGTTGTGGTTGTGGCCTTGCAACTTCAATATGCAGGTTGTAGATTGAACTTGACATCCCTTTTGATTGCCAGTCCACTACCTCCGCCATTACAACAGATATATCATAGTATCTCTTCTTTCCCTCCCGAGTCCACACTCTTCCTGAGGTCACAATTACAATCATGATTGAGGGGAAACGGCTGCAAACACAACACAACGATCAGCCAAAAGAGAGTGATTGAAGTGGCTGCACAATTGTGTTGTTCTGTTTGTAGGATGTGTAGCTCTAAAATTAAATCATAGTACATCAATATATCCCAACTCCAAATCTATCTGTTGGTGCATTGGTGCACCATATACAGAAGCCCTGAGAATTTCTATCTGGTGCGCTAATGCTAATGCACCAGATAGCTGGACGATTCTTTTTTGACATTCTACAGAAAGCTGTTGCTGCACAGCCCCCCACAAATATAGAGATCGGATTCAGCATCTCTAGGCGGATCTCCAGGATACCAAAGATACCAAAAAATCTCTA
>JALLPI010000038.1:0-59616 GCA_036939935.1 Cyclotella atomus | reverse complement strand
TCTCAAGGACAAAGGCCTTTGTGAGCAGCATATTGTCAATATAACCAGTAGGTGATGTTTTAAACATAATCACAAGGTATGAATTTAGATCACTTTTGCTGTATTATATGTATGCTTGCTATGCACTTTTGGCACCATAGCGGCTCGATACATGAAAGCATCACATTTCGGCCATGTCATGTCATGTTGTATTGCACAAAAAAGACAATGTTCTGATGGGAGTTAGGCAAAATCCATACATGGTCATGTACTACAGAGCATGTAGAGCATGATTATGTACTTTAAACCATGTCAAACGGACCACTAGGGGCCGAGATATGGCGCCAAAGGTGAATTGGAAATGTTTTACAGCAACCCGATTTGGGAAAACGCCTGTTGCTCGGCAACCGGAGGTCGGATGAAAATTCCGAGACCAGGGTCTTCCAGACCTAGGTCAGTAGCACAATTTATGAACTTAAAACAATGTTATTTGAGGAAGTTATATAAAAGTAGTTGGTATGTACTGCCACAGTTAGGGCGGGAATGTTTCCTCAATTACTCTACTTACAGCTTCCAGCTGGAAGCATCAATGAACAGCTGTCAGGCAGACACCCCAACGCAAAGATTTTGTGTGTAGGAATAAGTACATGGAAATCAAGATATGCACACCCACAAAACAACCATGACATGCTTCCGCATCAAGCCATCAAGTAAGATTTTTCATTATTCAAAGCAGACGCGAAGGCAAAAGCAAGGAGAACAAGAGAAGACGAAGACCAATAAAGGAGAGCACCATTAGTGAAGAGTAAACAACAACAGCAAAACGAACAACAAACATAATGTCGTCTATGTCCAGGATAATCCCTGTCCTTCGTGGGGGAAGAGCTCGCTCCTCTCCCAACATATCCCTCCCAATTGCACCGGCATCACGCATCAACACCCTCCGTGCGGCATCCCCTCTATCTGCATTTCTCGACAACAATCGCACGTACACGTCGTCTGTATTGTCAGGATCTAATGATCTTGGAGTCGGTAGATGGGAAAAGAAAGCGTCATTGATCCGTTCCTTCAGTGATGTGGCACTGCCCGAACCTCCCACTTCGAATCATCCTCATAAGCCACTTCCCGGGGCGAAGGGAAAGCTCATTTACACCGAGACGTAAGTGCTTTATAAAGAAACCTTATAATATGATTGACGCCATCATCTCAAATATTCCTCAAACCTTGCGCAGGGACGAAGCGCCAGCTCTTGCAACCTTTTCATTGCTGCCTGTCCTTGCTAAGGTACATATCAAAAAAATCTACTTGTCAAGAAGTACTTGATATGATTATCGCTCATATACATGTTTCATTCGATTTCTTAGTTTGGCGCCCTGGCCGAGGTCGACGTCGTACCCTGCGATATCTCTGTAGCTGGACGTGTCCTCGCCACATTTCCAGAGAAACTAAAGCCCCATCAACGTGTAGCCGACAATCTATCTTACCTCGGAGAACTCTGCAAGCAGGTAAGACATTTCCTTGTTCTCAGTCGTTGCTTCTGTTTAAGCTCCAAAAGCAAGCACTCATTTATATCTTTTGCATATTAACAGCCTGATGCAGTTGTAGTCAAATTGCCGAATGTCTCAGCATCAATTCCTCAACTTGATGCATGCATTGCCGAGCTCCGTTCCAAAGGCTATGATGTGCCTCTTTATCCACACGAACCAGTTGACGATGAAGAGCGAGCCATCAAAGCTCGTTATGCCACCGTCCTAGGAAGTGCAGTCAACCCAGTCCTTCGAGAGGGTAATTCAGATCGACGTGTTGCTGCCCCAGTAAAGGCTTATGCTCAAAAGAATCCTCACAAGATGGGCATTTGGAGTAAGGCATGTAGGACTCATGTAGCCCACATGGACAAGGGAGACTTTTTTGGAAGCGAGCAGTCTGCTACAGTGAAGGATGCCACTGATGTTGTGATTGAGCATGTCGCTCCAGATGGAACCGTGACAGTATTGAAAGAGAGCACCAAGGTGTGTATCACTGGTTCTTATTGTACGATCTTTCGCTCGCGAATACTTGGCTCAGGTGATTTGTACTGAATTGTAACAGCTGCAAGCAGGAGAGGTGATTGACGCATCAACTATGAGTGTCGAGGACTTGTGTGAGTTTTACGAGAGGGAAATCAACGATGCCAAGGAAAGCGATATCATGCTGAGTCTGCATCTAAAAGCTACGATGATGAAAGTTAGTGATCCCATCCTATTTGGGCACTGCGTCAAGGTTTTCTTCAAGCCCGTATTCGAAAAGCATGGTGCATTGTTTGAAGAGATCGGGGCCAATCCAAACAATGGTCTTGGAGCGATCCTCGATGCTATTGAGTCCAAACTCGAACCTGCGAAAGCACAGGAGATTAAGGATGACATTGATGCTTGTTACGAGGAAAGGCCTTGGCTCGCAATGGTCAATAGTGATAAAGGCATCACGAACTTGGTATGTGATCTCCTTTTGTTTGTCACAACTACAAGGCATGTCTAAGTAGTTTTCGTCTCGTACTTATTTGCTCATTAGCACGTCCCTTCAGACATCATCATTGATGCATCTATGCCAGTTGTCATTCGTGACTCTGGCCAGATGTGGAACAAAGACAACGAGCTCGAGGATACCAAATGCTTGATCCCCGATCGTTGCTACGCCACAATGTACCAAGAAGTGATTTCATACTGCAAGGCAAATGGGCAATTCGATGTTGCGACGATGGGTAATGTGGCAAATGTTGGACTCATGGCCCAAAAAGCCGAGGAGTACGGCTCACACGATAAGACCTTTGAAATCAAGGATCAAGGTGTGGTGCTAGTTCGTGATAAAGGTTCTGGCGAGGTTAGTACTAGGATATGCATTTCTGACATGCGATCTTGTTTCACAGACTAACTTGGATTGCTTTTACCAAGGTATACTTCGAACACAGCGTAAAGAAGGGCGATATTTGGCGTATGTGTCAAACTAAGGATGAACCAATCAAAGACTGGGTGAAGCTGGCAGTGAACCGTGCAAAAGCTACCGGTGACAGAGCAATCTTTTGGCTTGATAAACGCCGCGCTCACGATGCGAGCTTGATCGAGAAGGTCAATCTTTACTTGCAGGATCATGACCTCAGTGGAACTGATATCTCAATTATGAAGCCCGTGGATGCTGTACGCAAGACCATGGAAAGGTGCACCGACGGTGAGTCAATACCTTTACAGTGAATATGATTATTGATACGAGAGTGACTAACTTTCATTGTCGTAGGCAAAAACACAATCTCCGTAACTGGCAACGTGTTGAGAGATTATCTCACTGATTTATTCCCTATTCTTGAGTTGGGAACCTCGGCAAAGATGCTAAGTATCGTTCCATTGTTGAATGGTGGAGGCTTGTATGAGACGGGCGCTGGAGGATCTGCACCGAAGCACGTGCAACAATTCGTCAAGGAAGGTCACTTGCGTTGGGACTCTCTCGGAGAGTATCTTGCAACCGCAGTAGCATTTGAGCATCTTGGAAACATCTCTGGCAATGACAAATCAAAGCTCTTGGCCAAGACATTGAACCAGGCTGTTGGTCGCATTCTCAACAATCGCAAGAGTCCATCCCGTCGTGTGAAAGAGATTGACAACAGGGCGACGAGTTTCTACGTGGCATTGTATTGGGCTGAGTACCTTGCTGCAGAAGATCCTGACTTCAAATCAATCTTCGAAAAGCTTTCTGCCAACAGGAGTAAAATTGTTGAGGAGTTCAAAGCTTGTCAAGGAGAACCCGTCGATCTAGGTGGATATTACATGTTTGATGTGAACAAGACGAAGCACGCGATGCGTAAGTCCAACCAAAGATTTTGCACACTACCATACTATTTATTGCTTTTGCATCTCACACCCTCGTCGTAACAGTTCCTTCATCAACTCTAAATGATATCATCAACGGAGTTTAGAGATGAGAACATTAGTTTTTGTAGCAGATGAAGATGGTTTGAGACATACTGAACAAAGCAATCAATGACTATCGTAGAGCTGTAGATGATTGAATTGCGCTGTAAGGTTGAGAGCTCCGTCTAAATAATGAACGACCCTTTGTTCAGCGTGTTCATCTCAAGAAATGAGATTGGATTTTGATTGTACCTCTACTACTTACGTATTTGGTAGTAAATATCGTAGTAAATAGCTCCACCAAACCAATTCTTGGACGACGATAGACGACTATCAACACCAACACCGAGCCAACGATATTCAGTAACCCAGTTAAAAGGAGTGGCCGACACACGAGGCACTACAAGAGGAGAGCTCTAGGTAGCTACATTCACCGCTGTAAACAAATTCTAATAGGTGAAAGCACAAGATGCGCAGCCCATCCATCCTTGCAGGTGTTTTAGTCACTTCATCGGCAGCTGGGCTCTTACTTCCTCTGATGCTGGCATGCATTCAATTGTTGGGCATTTCTCTTCCATTTACATCATCTGAAATGGATACAATAAGCCCGCCGCAAAGCATTACTCTTACACTGCTTTCATCGGCGTTTCCTTCCATTCGGATGTATTGTGGTCAGTTGTGTGCCGACCACCGATCATCAACGCTTCAAATTATGATGCGAAATACAGTGTACTTCATTGGTACTATGTCAAAGATGCTTTCTATGATACCACAGTTGATAGCAGCAGGATTATTGCTTTATATATCGATTTGCATAGGTTTTGTGGGGCTGACGTATTTACGAGAGTCATAATGCATCTATCCATTACAAAGTTAAACAACAGCCCGGACCTTCCAGTATGAATATTGATGTTCGAAACACGTGAACGATCACAATGTGACCAACTTCTTCAAGAATTTAAGCTTTTTAAATTTGAAATGAGTGAGGCGGCTGTGACCACCTTTCGTACCTCAGTCGCCAACACCAACTTGTAGGAGCCATCAAGACATCAACAGCCCTTCATCGGAGAGTAGGATTTAGGCTGTTTCACAACACCTCAATGATGTCTCTCGACAGGAGGTTGGCTTCTATGTCAACTCTTTTATTGGTGCTGCTGCAATTCATTGCCCTTCCCGGCATCTCATCGTGGCCATGGAATAAGGAAGAAACTCCACAAAAGATCAAACCAAAAGTCACACGACCATCTGGTCCAACCAATGTTAGCCTCTTTGTAGTGTCACGCACGGAATTGGGAGTGAAATGGGATCCTCCGCTCTTTGATGGAGGTAAATCCATCACCAAGTACTTGGTTGAGTGGGACATGGACAAACACATGACAAGTGGAATTGCGTCACCGTCAAATCCCTACGGAAATGGCATAGATGGTCCTTTGGTTCGGTCGGAAGTGGTGTGGGGCAAAACAGAGTTTCGAATCACTGGATTGGCAGAAGGACAAAGGTATTACGTCCGAGTTTCTGCCTATGGAGATGGATATTCTAATGCGATTTCAACGAATCCATCGTTTGCCATACCCTCGGTCATGCTTCCCGGATATCTCACCGATGTGTCACTTTCGATTGCAACTGACACTGATACATCAGATCGTCTCCATCTGGCTTGGTCAGCTGCGAAGGTAGATGTCAATGGATTTAGCGTCTTGCCAAATGGTTGTGCCGGAGGAGAGACACCACCTGCATCGCCCGATGCCATTGAATCACACAGAGTACAATGGGACACGCACCCATCCTTCTCCAATGCCAAGACGGTTGATATTCCGGCAGTGAGTGGCGATGGAGTTCAAAATCATTGCTGTTCTTCGTGTGACGTGGAGATTGGAGCAGAGGTTCAAACATTTTCCATCATGTACCCTTCATCAACAGTGCCTTCGAATGGGAATTTGTTTGACCGTGGAGGAGTTAGAATCGCATACGTTGGACCACAAAGCAAATCCATCAAAATCGAGACACCTGATCACGGTTCGTCAATAGTGAGGCTGTCTCCATCACTTGATCTGCCAGCCAGTAGTCCAATCAAGGCTGGTGACATTATACGGATTCACATAGGCGTTTACTTGGTTTCAAATGTAGACAATTGGCCAGAGTACATTACGTTGGCTTCAGACTACCAATCATCCAGTACGGATTCATCGGCTGCTCAAGCGTACTTCTCCACACCTCCATCGACGTGCTTTGATCTATCCGGTTTGGGCAATTCAGCCGATAACTTTCGTTCTCATATCGCCCAAAGCTTTGACAATAGCCCATTTGACGAGTCCATTACCGTTAGCAGGTCTACAGTTACTGCATTGTTTGCTGGCTCCTTATCGAATCAACGTATAATTGGATACGAATATCACGTCACTTTTACTGGTCAGGGGTTTTCGTCAACAGTGGGACATGAAGTTGAGGACCTCATCATCATATCTACGCCATCGTCCCCCTTTTCATCGGTGGGCAGCTGCGGCGATCCATTTGTCTCGTCTGGAGATGATGTGTCGAGTCAGGTCTCGTTGCAAGTCACCACTAATATGGACTCTGGATCTGTCACGCCTGGACAAAGATATTATGTTCAAATTGCAGGTGTAAACACTCTCGGAGTTGGGCCGTTTGTAACGGCAACGCCCGCGTCTGATGTCCCAATGTCTCTTCCAGGGTTGGCCCAGAATTGCAAGATTTTCGCCTTGCCCACATCGTCCTCCTCACTGAAGGTTGAGTGGAACGGCGTACAGCCTTTTCACGGCCAGCATCCCAATGCCTATCGTATTGACCTTTACGATGTTGATGCCGGATCTTCATCACCAGTCAAGTCTCAGCTCGTCTCTGAGATTGACGAAACCACTAAATACTCCATCACAATCAACGATTTGGCACCCGGAACGAGGTACAAAGCTCTTGTTGTTCCCATCAATGATCTCGGTGAAGGCGGACCGTCCTGGCTGGCTGACTTTGATCCCAGCGGTTTAATCAATGATGCTGGGTACTCCGTGGCTCAAGATTACTTGGACTTAGCTTGCAATGCGGTGCCCACCTGCGAAGCGGCATCTGTAGAATGTTTAGAAACCGAGATCAGCACGTTTACAATCCTTACACGCTCAGTACCAGCTCCTCCAAGCATGGAAGTTGGAACCCATCCCAGTGTGTCAAATGCTAATCGTTTTTCAAGAGATTCGACGCTGGTCACATTTCAATCGCACCTGTTGGACCACAGCCTTCACAGCACTGGATCACCGACGGACAAATTCCGTATCGAGTGGTCAACTAACGCATCATTTCGTCGTTCTTCATCGGATGGATCCGCTTCGTTTTGGTCTGTGGAAATCCCTGCATCTTATTCAGATGGCCGAAATGAGTACATGATAGATTCCTTGGATATGGGGATGCAATACTACGTTAGAGTATTTGCACACAACTCTGCGGGGTATGGCAGTGCTTCCATGGCCGTTCCCATCAAGCCCATGACCAGACCTGATCCGCCATTTGATCCAATTCTCTCCAGCGTTTCTCTCGAGGATATCACAACTTCTTCTGGCTTTAGTGAGAATGCAATCATTGGGACATCTCTATACGTCTCTTGGCAACCTCCCACGGCCAACGGGAGACCGGACTTGGTTGGAAACGGAGGCGATGCTGTTACCTCTTATCTTGTTGAATGGAGCAGACTATCTTTTGATAGCNGACTTGGTTGGAAACGGAGGCGATGCTGTTACCTCTTATCTTGTTGAATGGAGCAGACTATCTTTTGATAGCTACAACCCCACAATGGTTGAAATCAGTCTCAAGACTTCTGGCGGGGCTGGCGGATCAAGTGCAACTGGGTTATTGTCTGGCTCATTTCAGCTTATTGTAGATACCACTATCTCACCAGAAACTGCCGTGCGAGGCATCTACTCATCAGCCTCAATTCCAGTTGATTCATCCGATGCAGAAATCAAGATCATCCTCGAAAACATGCCAAACGTCGGCGAAGCTAATGTGCATTCATCGGACCCATTTACTTGGATTCTAACATTTCCGAGCGAAGTTGGAGATATTGGCATCTCCGTTGGATCAAATGACATCCAGGATGATGCACTGGCTGCAGGAATCATTGACATTGTCAAGCTGGGAGCAGGAAGTTTGCCCAACAATGCCGCATATGGCTTCGAAATCATCGACAACTTTGACCAATTTTCTTCTGATCACATTCACTACACCATTCAGCATCTAGTTCCTGGCATGCAAATTTTCACAAGAGTGTCTGCGGGGAATCAGGTTGGTTTTGGACCAAGAAGAAAGACCGCGCCAGAATTCATATCTCCGTCATTGCAGCGGCCCGAGCAGCCAATCAGTTTGTACAACAGCGAGGCAGCCCCTCATCTCTCGGTCCATTCACCCACGTCCCTCGAAGTGCACATTGGACCTCCTGCATTTGACGGTGGATCTCCCCTGACGACATTTTTGATTGAGTGGGACTTGAAGCCATCGTTTAGCTCGTCTTTACTCAGAGATGGATCAGCTCTGGGCTATGCTCGTGTCAATGCTGCATCTCGTCTCTGCACTTTGTGCGTTGGGAGCTTTGACTTGTCAACAAATACTTTCACCTACAGTGGGGACACAGACATTGCTAAGCTTTTGATTCCCCAGCGCAAGATTATGGTGTACTTCTCTGACGACAACACCCACTACCTCTTTTCGATTGTGTCTGCAACGCCAAGCGTGATTATTGTGTCAGAACATCATCTGCGAGTTTCGTCGCTTCAAACTATGATGAGTCAGAATGGCAGTGCTTCTAGCGACCTGGATATGATGGGTGCAAAGTATATCATTCGTGGCTTGGACACTGGCACTACATATCACGTTCGAGTGTCTTCCGAGAATGGAGAAGGAACGGGCAGGTCTGTTGCCACGAATCCACATCACGAAACGCCGAGAGGATTCCCTCGTGCTCCAAGCGATGTGGCAGTCAATGTGAAGGACAAAAATACTCTCGAAGTGTCATGGTCAAATAGCACATACACAAATGATCCAGATATTCAGGCATTCAGGGTAGAGCGTTTTTGCAGAAGTGATGCTGCGAGCAGTGTTTCACATTCCTTCTTTGGAGAGCAGGAGGTGGTTGAGTTTTCATCTCTCGGTCTAGGATTGGTAGACGGGACATTTACAGTCTACTTTGGAGACTTTTCTTCCAAAGTGTTTTTGGGACACGTCAAAACTGCCAATGGCCTCAACTATGTCGAAACTATTGTGGATTTGACTGCTCATTTGGAGAGAGGCGAGACTGTACTTATCGGTGAAGAAGAGTACACGGTTGATACCGTTGGGGCATTCACGTCATCGCGTCTACCTTTGTCAACTAGTTACACTGGAGATGACAATGAAATCATTGCCGTATATGCGCGATCCAAGTCCGTGCCCATTTCATTTGATGCATCAGCCGATGAGCTTCAAAATGCGTTAGAACGAATGCCAAACGTCAACCACGTGCAAGTTCGGCGAGATGTCGTCGATAATACTGAGGGCTACCAGTGGTTTGTCACCTTTACTTCGAATGTCGGACCACAGCCTGCATTTTCGATTGATACCACTTTTTTGGTGGGAGCGAATCAGGATGCATTTTCTGCAAATCGCATCGTCGCGGGTGTGCTGCCTAATTGCTACTCTACGTTCTTAGTTCAGCCAACATCTACCTCACTCGAGCTGCAAGATTTAGTGACCGGCAAGGCTTACTATGTTCGTGTCGCATCGATCTCTGATTCGGGCGAAAGCGACTTGGTTGCATCGACTCCAATCTCTATCTCACCGGGTGGAGTCCCAGATCCAGTTTCACTTCCACACTTAAAGGCCTTGAATGAAAACACTCTACTGGTGACCTTCGAAGCTCCCTCTGACTCAAATGGAGCTCCCATCAACCAATTCGTGGTAGAATCTAGTAGAGACCCGAGCTTCTCCAGCAACACGAGAATTGATGTCCAACCGGATTACAAGGTTCAACGTGTGACTACTCGAGCCCACAGTTTGCCTTGGGACGAAAATTCCAGCTTTACTCTTTCGCTTGGTGATTTCCACGGAGACTTTACAGAAGCTATTGGTTCTGGCACAACAGTCCGTGTTACCAATGGCAACAACTTGCTCGAACGTTCCACAGGGACTGCCAGTTTGTCGTCATTTGTGGCGCGTGGCGATTACCTACTTGTTGGTGGAATCGAGTTCCGAGTTTGTCTTGACACCTTGGACGCCGTCCCGTATGACGTTACCCACATTTCACTATGCTCCACAAGCAACCCTCTCCAACCTGCCAACTTCATTTCACCGTCATCTTCAAGTATTATCGACGAGCTCCCGATCTTTCGTTTAGACACGTCGCTGGGAGCCTCCAAGTCTCCCAGTGTTGGGGATATATACCTGAGCACCGTAGATTCGTTTGGATCTAGCCAAGATACTCGTGGTAGATTGCGAAGAGGTGATTTGGTTCGTGTGGGCCATCCTGACTTTGGCGAAACTTTTCGTGTGTCCACTGACGAAACACGAACGTTTGATGACCGCGTCATTCCTCTGGGCAACATAAAGGATCCAGAGACCCCATCATCACTTTCGCTGAATTCTCTCCAGCACTCAACGTACGAAGTCCAATCGTTTTATATCAGGTCCAATTCAGACACCACAACCTTGACACCGAGCAACACTTTGAATTCAGGATATCGCATTCGCTTCAAGGCCGAAACATCTCACCAAACCAGTGAAGCAGGATCGAGCGGGTGTCTGAAATGGGATGGAAGTGCAAATGCATTAAAATCTGAATTGGAATCCCTTTCTGGTATTGATGCCGTCAAAGTTTCTAGACAAGACTTGGCAGCCGTTCCTGGCGGCGTCGGAGCAGGCGTCAAGTACTTTATTACCTTTACTGGAGATAATGTTCGAGGCAATGTGCCTCCTGTTCAAATAGTCGATGTCGGTACGAACGGATGTCTCGATGCAGCGGATCGCGGCGGTACATTTGGAGATTCGCTCGCACCAATCGTTGTACAGCAAGTCGAAATCCCTTATATTCCCTTCTACGAAGTACAAACGACGATCGACATCCCACATAATGCTTCTGCTGAGGATATGAAATCAGCCATTGAAAGTCTGTCACAAGCATGCACAGTGACTGTGTCTCGCGTGTCTATCGGCAATGGCTTTTCGTGGGATGTCACTTTTGCCGAACACAAACAAAACATCCACTCTCCTCTTCTTGTGATCTCGGTCAATGGCGAAAACCTTTCCGCACTGGTGGATCCTCATGTGTCTGCTGTTGGCTTGCAGAAGGTGGAAGTTCCCACTGTTGTTCAAGCCGCGCCGTACTTCATTAGAGTCGCGGCAGTAAATTCGTTTGGAACAGGCCCCTTCGCTTTATCGAATCCTCGCGCATTGCAAGCGGCACCACAGCCCCCCTCAGCACCGGTTGACTTGTTTGTTGAGGCTGTGTCGGATTCTGAACTTCTTGTGCAATGGAACACACCACTCGAGAATGGGGGCCAACCGGTGACACACTACAAGGTCGAATACGACGGGCTTCCGTCCTTCAGCAGCGGGGCAAACGGGGGACCCTACGGATCGGTTTCAGTCTCATCCTCATCCATTGCTGGTTTTCCGGATGTGCAGTCAATTACAGTGAAAATTGACAGCGGTGGAGTAACGAGCTCTCTGTTTTTGTCGGGCACGTTTTCACTCACTTACGATGGGCAAACGACTGAGCAGCTGCCGTACAACGCGCCAGCACAAGATGTGAAGAATGCCCTAGAGTCACTCTGCACAGTCGAGGAAGTATCTGTTACTCGTTCGATTCTCTGCTCACCGGATCCTCACATTGGTTGTATGCAGCCCGATGGATACACCTGGCTTGTGACGTTTGTTTCCATTTACGACACCGGGGATCAACACCGCCGGGCAACCTCATGCCTCTCCGATAGCTTTTCTCACAAGCTCTCTGCTGACGGGTCGCACTTGTTTGAGTGCACAGACGTCGATCGAGCTTCGTGTTCGATTGGAGGCCGTGCTACTGCCAGTATTGGCACAACTCAAGAGGTTCAACGTGTGATTCTGGGCCCATCATCATTTTCTGTAACGATCGGCAGTGAGACTTCAGATGTGATTCAATTGGGCGACTCGTTAGCCAGCATGGAAGCAAAGATCAACGCTTTTAGCAAAAATGAAATAGGCAAGGTAGTTCTATCTTGTTTGAGCTGCGATGAGAGTGCCATAGCCCAGGGAGACTTGATTCTGTTCCACTTCTTGTCGTATCGAGGCGATCTACCCGAAATTATCGTCAGCGATCCCGCCGCTCTTGTGAGTGAAGTTGTCAAGGGTAACGGTCAATTTGTTGTGGGGCGTTCTTCCTATTCTACAATTATCTCGGAATTGACTTCCTTAAATGACTGGTACGTTCGCGTCTACGCGTATAATAACGTAGGCGAAGGTCCATCAACCGTGGCGTGGCCATCTCCGTTGCGCCTCACTTCAGTGGCTCCGCAGGCACCACAGGATGTCAGCGTTGCAATTGATAGTGCCTCATCGCTTGCAGTTTCCTGGAATCGACCCGGCAGTATTGGGGGCGTTCAGCTCACCGATTTCATCATTGAGTACGACACAATCTCATCATTTGGATCAAATAACGGGTTGCCACTGGGCCAAGTAATTGTGACTGCGGCCGATGCTGATAACAGTATTGGGTTCGTTACCCAATCCTATCCTGGCAGCAGTGATCCGATCTTGCGCAGGAGAATAATCATTGATGATATCAGTCTCATTTCTGGAGGGATCGTGCACGTTGGATCTGAACTTGTGATTGAAGGCCAGCGTTTGACCGTTATTGCTATCAATGCTGAAGGATGTGGTTCGACTTGCCTTTCAATGGATCAAGATTATTTCGGGATAACTCCTAGCGGAACCAAAGTTTATGACGCTACCAATGCCATGCATTTTGGCGCTACGATTCCGAACCTCATTCCAGGCCAGCCTTACTTTGTCAGGGTAGCGGCTGCAAATGAGGTTGCAACCGGACAGTTTGCTTATTTTGCAAACTCGCTTGGGCCTGCTTCGTATACTCCAATGGGCGTGCCCAATGCAATATCCTGGGCATCACTGGCATCAATTGATTCCGATAAGCTACGGGTAGACTTTGGTGCACCTGAAAATGTGAGACCCGAGGGCATCAATGGTGCTCCAGTATTGAGTTATCAAGTAGATGTTGCCATCGACGCGGTATTTCGCCCGGAAATTATCTCTCTGACAACCCAAGCCGAGGATCAAGTCTCGGGATTCATGGAACTATCCGCAGGCTTTCAAGGAGAATACGATATGCTTATTGCAGTAGGGAACCAGCCCGCCAATTTCATGATAGTCCCTGGCTCTCGATGGGTAGATACAATGGGGATCGATTTGAGATCAGTATTGCACGCTGGTGAAACAATTCTGATTGAATGCGAGCTAGTCGTGGTGGGAGCTGTTGATGATAATGGCTTTGAGATCAAAGAGTACCACATCAAAGGAACTGGAGACCAACCGGTGTTTGGATACAGAATGAACAGCTACATTGGAGCTGCAACGCTTTCCTCTGGGGATGCCACCTTGATTGAAAGCAGTGGCCAAAATCTAGAAGCATTTGTCAAACCGGGCGATTCGATTCAAGTGATGGACGATACCGGGGCCAAAATCCATTTGACAGTTACCGCAGTTTCGGGAACCACAGTAGATTTTTCTCCACGCTATGCCGGTGGCACAGTCACAACGCCCATTCACGCCAGAAGAAAGGTCATTGTCTCTTCAAATGCATCTTGTGCCGAAATGAAGACGGCTCTTGAGTCTCTTCCTGATATAGGGTCTGTGGATGTAACCAGAGAAGGCCCTAACCAATCTGAAGGGTACACTTGGTACATTACATTTATATCAAATGTAGGAGCAACAAGTATCGTGACAAGCACAGAGTCCGTTTCGTACATTGCAATTACTGGCATGGGACAGGGTTGTGATGGGTATTTCATTGCTGATTCGGTTGTGAATGGACGACCTCGTTACAATCTCCTGGGCAAGTCATGTCACATTGCTTACGATAGCGATGCCTCAGAATGGAGAATGTATTCCAGCACAAACTCACTGCTCTCATCTGTAGCTGAAGTAGAAGCATCAGCACCCAGTTCTGGCTGGTCGAATGGAGCAGTCATTACACTATCTGACAACACCTCAGTGACGCTGTTGACGGGGCAAGGGTCGACAGCTCAAGTCTCTTTGATGCAACCTAGTGTAGACCCATCCTTTGAGAACATCGTATTGACAACTGAAATTGATGCTGGAGAAAAGGAAGTCCAGGAGATTGTGATTTCAAGTACCGAGAATGATCTTGGCGGATCATTTGAATTGGCGCTTGGAACTGGCGCTGCAAAAGTCACTGTGTACTTTGATGATTCCGCAGGTGACTTGACATCTAAACTGCAGTCGCTACCGGATATAGGACGAGTTCAGATCGAGTCTGAAAATCTATCCAGCAGCTACGGTCACGTCTGGACCATTACATTCTTAAGCAACTCTGGTGACGTTCCTATGCTCAGACACTTTGGTACGTCGAGCTTGCAAGGGACTGGGGTTACTCTGGAGATTCAAGAAGTTGTAAAGGGAAGTGTCGGAGACCGTCACATCATTGTGGACAACCTTGACGCTGGTATCGCTCATTCTGTAAGGATCCGAGCACTAAATGATTATGGATATGGTCCATACACTACTCTAAGCCAAACTATGGGTAGTGGCGTTCACCCACTTGCGATGACGGTTGCATCTCCCCCGGGAGAACCGATCATATCAACGGGCAGAGTCACAAAATCCCGCGCCGAGCTTTTGTTCACCACCCCACCATTCAATGGGAATGCAATATCTTCTTACAAGTTTGAGTGGTCGACTGGAACCTCATTCGATTCTTTGGCTCACGCTCAATTGAGGATTGCTTGCAGCGATTTGAGTGACATTCTAGGGTCTTTTACTTTGATCTATGGTTCCGATGTTACTTCCCGAGCCCAAGTAACAGTCCCACTTGGCATTGGAAGTAGCGTGGATGAGATCAAACAAGCGCTAGATGCCTTGACTCTACTTGGAGAGGTGGAAGTGACCAGCACTATAGATAGTAGCTCTGAACTTGAATGGGCGATTACTTTTGTACATGACGTTGGCAGCACCGGTCTCTTGTCTGTGGATTCTAGTGGCATTCGATGCCGATCGGAGGCTGAAGTAGTCGAGTCAGATGTTCGAATGTTTCCCTCGGGCGACTTGCCTATTGGCTATGGGTCGCAAGAGCTGTTTACAAACGACTACCTGTGCGGCAGCGTCTACCTGGCCAGTTCATCGTCCCACCAAAAACTGTTCTTGACTGCAACATCCGCTGTCTCACGAGGATCCTATCAATTGATGCTCGACGATGAATCAACAGCATGCATCTCATTTGACGCAACAGCAGATCAAGTGAAGGCGGTCATTGAGGGACTCAGTCACGTCGAATCAGTGGAAATTACATCGTTGCCAGCTGCATTGGGTTTCCCGTACTCTTACGAAATATCCTTTATTGGGACGTATGCATACGGTGATTGGCCAGCATTAAGAATCAACCCATCCCATTTTGGTGCCGGTGCATGCGATGCCTTCGTTGGAGGCAGTGGTCACAAGGCTGTGATATTGCCAGTCAGAGACGAATCGCTCTGTGCTAATGGAAGACCAAGAACGGTTGCAATCGTGGCTGATGCGCTAACAACACTAGGTGGTTCATTCGCTGTTCAATTTGGCACGCAATATTCACCGCCCGTCAGTTTTGACACATCTGGCAACGAGATGGCAGTTATTTTGCAGGAACTTACTGGTGTATCTGACATTAGAGTATCGAAGCACAACTATCAAGACTTTGCTGTAGGTATGGCGTGGTCCATCACTTTCCCACGACAGACCAATGACGACAATATATTCAGAGTTGTAGACACTCGGGTGACTGGAAAGAATGCAAGGGTGGCCATATATCCTGTGCTAAAGCTGTCATCATTTTCAGCCGGCTCTGATACCTCGGGCGACTTTAGAATCATTTTAGATAATGAACCAACAGCTCCTTTGTCACACCATGCAACCAACAAGAAGTTATTGCGTGAACTCCATCGCCATAATGGCCTTGGCAAGGTCAACATGCTAGGCCCCGAAGTCAGTGAGAGCGTGTCTTCATTGGCATTTGATGCACTTGTTGATGACTCGTTTATTGCTGGTGGACTGAAAGCCGTTGCTGTTGTGGGAGATTTAACCACTACTGTTGCACCAGGTGACAAAATCACTGTTGGAAGCTGCGCAGATCTTGTAATTGAAAGTGTTGAACATGAAGAGTATGATGCGCTTCAGAGTGCGGGTTATTTATTCGAGTCATTATATCTCTCCTCGCCCCAGACCGAGAAGGCAATACTGCAGGGGTACACTGTATTGCCAATACAATCTAGCGGGTCACCTTCGAGCTTTACCTCCGACTGCGACCAAGTTGACGCCGTGACAGCATCCATTTCTATTGGATCTGTACTTTTGACATCAACCGGGGTTGACCACTCTGTCATTGTCAAATCACACCTTGCCAATCTGGATACTATTCGGGTCGTTCCCGAGAGCAATTGGAGAGGAACTGGAGCACGCTTGAGTTACCAGCCACCTTCAGGATTGCTGCCAAATACGTTTACTCTGGATGGCATGGACAAATCCAAGACCTACATTATTAGGGCTTCGGCAAGGAATTCAAGAGGATATGGCAACCCAAGCAACATTTTACAAGTCCAACCTCGAGCGACTGTTCCCTCCGCCCCACTCTCCGTGTCGCTAGAGAGTTTTTGATTTGTTACAATAACAAATAAGAGAGTTGGTTGAGGCCCATCTTCTACAGAAATCTACAACGTTGGGCATTGATGACAATAGGTACAACAGTGTACTCTAGATTGTCAGATTGTCATGGTTATAATAACAAGCAATGATAATATTGCCAATAATTTTCGTATCTAATCCCGCAGACGAATCTCCGAGTTCGATTCTGTCGTTCCCAGCAAGATATTATCTACAAGCGACACTGCCGCATATACGCCTCAGTATCTATGCCTTTGTTCCAAGCTCAAGCATCTTCAGACTTCTTCTTTTTGGAATCTTCTTGGAAAACAGCAAGGGTGTAGGAACCCATCGACGAGATAATCATCTCATATTTTCCCGTCCGAACTCTTACGTTCTCCAGTTGCCCATCCTCAGGATCAAGTTCTCGCATGCTCGCCACGCTCTTGTTGTAGAGACTGATGATGTGGTGTGCTATTGAATGCAAGTATCAATTAGCAGCATTGTGAGACTGCGCATTGTCAAGGCAAGAGGGACAAAACTACAGCAAGTCTCACCATGCTGAACTGCGGAGTTATACGTCATTTGTCCATCGACTTGCTCCCAACGAATAACGATCCCGTCACTGTTCAAGACGAGGTATGACTTGAAGCCCGGGACTTTCTTGAGGCCCTTGAGGAGCTCGTCCACTTGATTAATTTGGTTCGACATGCTTTGGATTTGGTGCTAAGTACTGAGCCAGTACTTCAACTTAGAGAATGAAATCGACTGGGAATGCTGTTCACTTTGTGAATGCGAATCGGAGGCTTTTAATTTAAAATTATTTGGCCATCCATTGGGAGACCGAAGTACCATCAGCACGGGAGTCGACTTCACACAACGGGTCATTTTTACAAAACTAAGTAGAATTCGACTTCAGCATGGATGAACGATTTGCGACTCCCCGTGCAGCTGCTCTTTCGTCAAGGAGTAACTGCAGCTCCCTCTATACGGCTAGAAGTCATGAAGGATCCGACAATGCAACGCAATCCTCAAATGAACGATGGCACACCCCGAGAAATACCATTTCATCCGCAAGAAGTGCAGCAAGCTTTGCCACAGCCAGATCGTCATTGCAATCACCAATAGAGACTGTTCAGGTGCACAGGTCTTATGATGCATACTCTCATGCATCAGACAGAGACAGGACCAGGGATTTTCGCAGGTTTGACCAGGCCAACTCCTATGCTTCCAGGCCAGTAGCAGAGGATGCAAGTTATACTTACCAACAAAACTATGACCTTGCAGAATCTGGAGGAGTATCTAGAAGTAGACAGACTAAAATAGACAATCGAATTCCACAGAGAGGGCAAAGAAACCAGGACATATTTAGTTTAGCTAGGCATGGAAGAGTGGTGAGTTACATGGAACATGCAGTTAACTTTTTGCCTAATGTTTGTACATCATTGATCGTTTACTCATTATACCTGCAGGGAGAACTAGAGGAGCTGCTGCTGCAAGGGGTATCAATTGAGAGCACGTAAGTCGAACCCCTTCAACATTTTATATCTTACATAAACAAATGATAATCTAATATATGCACACGCAAAGAGACGAAAATGGCAACAGTATACTATCAGTTGGCTGCCAAAATGGATCAAAGCGTGTAGTCAAGCTCGCACTTCGATACGGAGCAGATATAGATGCATCAAATAGCTCTGGCAATACGGCGTTGCACTTTGCTTTCAAGTAAGTTTGTCATTTATTGAAGCCAAATGAATGCAAGTGATTCTATATCTAAGCCATTGCATTGCGACCTAACCTCTGCAGATACGGATTCGGAGAATCGCTTGGCAGATATCTCATCAGTAAAGGTGCCAATACAAACGTGAGAAACAAAGAGGGCAGAACTTATGCTGAAGTCTAATGCATAGACATAACTAATGCTAGACTGATAATTGCACTGAATCCATGCTTTATTACTTTACAAAACATTTGAGTCACAACCTTTCATAGCCAATTCTAATCAAAATGAATTCTCAAGGACAATTTCAACCAAGATTATTGGAACCTAAATATCTGAACCTAAAACTTGCATAGTGAAGTCGTCTAATACAACATCAGTAGCTCTCAAAACATAAACAGGATCTCGACTTAATAAGCCCTCCCGTACGAGAATGATGAATATTGCTGGGGCTGCCCTTGCCCTTGGTACAGGTGAGCATTGCCCATGACTGGAGAGGTTGGTCCAGCACTGCTATTCATGGCGTTGATTTCGGACAGAGTCGGAGCTCTGCCACTGTTGGACATAGCCCATTTCAAGGACTGAAGACTCTGACCCTTGTCTGGCTGCTGCTTGGCAATGGTGGATTTGTTGGGCTTGGATACATCATCAAAGTTGACCAGTTTGTTCATGCAAGCCGTGAGTTCATCGATGTCATCTTGTTCCTGGAAATTGTCGTACATGGAGATGGCAGGCTTTTGAGTCTGAGGCACAGGAGACGAATTGTCAACCGAGTAAGAAGTGCTGGGCTGGACATTTGTAGGCACCATGGCAGAGTTATTGGTTGGATCTTGAGGCGCGTAACTCATTTGAGGAGCAGTTTGTAGATAGCTGTTTTGAACTGGATTCTGGGCAGTCTCATAGGCAGGAGTAGGAGCATGATTCATCTGGGGAGGTGCCTGCACATAACTGTTGTTGACTGGATTCTGAGCAGCCTGATACACTGGAGGAGGCATGATTGCTGTCAAAACATTCACTGGATCCTGAGCAGCAGGCGGAGCACTGTAGCTTTCAGTATTATAGGCATGGAGGATCTCATTGGAAATGGCTGCAAATGACTTTTGACTCGCGCCATAGGATGCAGAGTTAGAAGGAGAGAACTCATCGTAACTGCTCGACAAGGTAGTATTGGCAAGTGAAGGTAGATTTCCTTGATAGCCAGAAGAGTACGAAGGCGACGGCAACTCAGTCTCCAACAAGTCAAAGTCTCCTAAAGGAGCCTCATACACATCAATGGAAAGCTCCGAAACAGGAGGACGCGCCATTCTATCCACCACAACCCCACGGCGCTCCTCTTGATACGAAGAAGCCTGACTGCAAGGCACAGTCTCGATCGAGGGAGCACGAACCATCACCGCATTCGACTTGACGACACCACTTCCCAACTGATAAATCTGACGAAACTGAAAAAAGCTCATCCCATCCAACAACAGATCAAACTGCCTGCTCCCATCGTTGCTCGGGGAAGCATTCGCCACAAGCTTGAGCACATGGCATCCCAGTCCCCACGCATGCTCGAACTTGGTATTGCCCATGGCAGCTTTACTCGCGTGTATCTCGCGACCGTCCATGAAAACCTGACGTTTGCCGCTGACATGACTCCAGATCAAGACTACTTCGTGTTCTTGACCGCGGCATTCTCCCTCGGTGAGGCCGGAGGCGATGGCGTCGGCGTTACTGAAGCCAAAGAGGAAGGTGACTCGGCGTTTTGTTACGGTGATGTGTTTGCCGCTGCGTTTGGAGCGATAGTTGATTTGGTAGGGGGGGTTGTTGACGGGGTGGTAGAGTGCTTTGCTCGTTGGTCTCATGATTGTTTTTGATGGAGAGAGTAATGAATGAACGAATGAATACGATGGTCAACACTGCTGTTCTGGAATTATGAAGCTCTTGGGGTTTGGTGTATTGGTTGGAGTTTCGTTTGAAATTGTTAGGGGAATGCCCGTGCCCACGAAGGAGGTGTTCGGCCGTTCGGTCATTGGGTTTAGACTCGATTTTTTTGAATCGAAATAAAGGTATACTTTAACATGAAACTATGAACATACCATTTAAGTCAAATGGCCACAAGAATCAATTAATGAATCGTACAGGTATCCTTTGATATAGGAATCCATTGATTTCCTACGAACGAATTCAATCGTAGATTTTGTACTGAACAGAAAGTCGGAGTTGAGTCCGAAAATTGGCTTCCAGAGACTGAGCTTTCAGATTTCCTACGTACCCTCTACGTAAAATATATCTATCTAAATGTATGTCTGCCGACGAATGAAGGCTTCTGAATTGGAGGGCAGTAACAAAGGTGCCAACATTAGCCCATTCACACTTCTTTTGCTTGCAATCAAGCAAGCAACACCGACATGACATCAATCTGAAGAAGAACGGCGCCATTAAAGAGCTCTATCATGGCGGAATCTGACATCTACCGCATGGGGCCTGCAGACTTTGACCCCTCCGATGAATCCAGCGACGAAGAAATGATACACGAACTTCCAAATGATAGTGGAGACGATCTCATTGACTTTCAACAGACGAAGGCAATGCCACAGGTAGCTCCAACTAGACGTCCTCCGAACATTGCCACCGAATGGGATAATTCAATGGACAGAGGAATAGAAATCGATGGCATGAATGTACATCACGATCGTGTCTACCCCATCCAATCACTCAACAAATCGCGATTCACACAAACTCCAGCCACAAAAGCAGATATTTCTACCCCCTCTACTGAAGAAACACCCGCATTTATAAGACAATATGCACGTGATATAATGAAGATTGCAGATAACAATCTCGCCACGAGCCCAAGACACAGTATCATACCCCCTACTTCTTTACTAGGAGTTCGTGAAAAGTCGAATCCAAACTATGCATCATCAAATACAATGTCCTCGAACAATAACTCGTTTGTCGGTGCAGATGCCTCGGGATTAGATGCTACATTTGTCTCCATTCGAGATTTGAATGAAGACGACGACGTTCCATCAATTAACAATGAGACACCTTACGCCAAATATGATGGTACTTTTCCCACAGAACGAACTTCATTACTGGGCAATATGCCATGGCGTGGCGGGTTCTTTCCTCAAGTAGAGAAGGAAGATAGAAAAGAGAGGAGAAAGATGGTTAGAAGTAATAAAGGTTGGATATCTGGATGGGTTTGGAGCATGAGTTCCATTCTTTCTGATGCTTGGGATTCAACTGAAACGCGTGACAGAAGAGTCGTTTGGGATGCAAGCCATCCCATTGGTGCGGAAATACCTGTTAGATCTTATGTACAGGGATCAAGAAGGCCTTTATTTGCAATGGTGCTTACTGGGGTTTTATGCTTTCACATGATGCTGTGTGCATTGCATGATTTATTTGTAAGGTATGTCTCCTATCGAAATGAAGAAGACGTAGGTGTCAGTTGGGATGGCGAAGGCACATACAGTCCTCCGTATTGGTTTTCATTTGAAGGCCGAGTACTGAATCCATTGATTGGACCTGGTTCACGAACATTGACTGCATTTGGAGCACTAGTGCCCGGTCTTCTACTCTCCAAGGGGCAATGGTGGAGAATTCTACTGTCAATACTTGAATCATCATCTCCAATTGAGATGCTCCTTCACTTCTTTGTGCTTAAAACTGCAATTGGTGGCTCTATGGTTGGATTAGAAACAAGGCGTGGAGCATTTGCTGTTACATTGTTCTACATAATATCTGCATCAATAGGATCAGCTTGGTCAATGGCAGTAGACAAAGGGCGCCTTGTCACATCATCTGGAATGGGTGTCACTGGCCTTCTGGCTGCTGCTATAGTTGAGCAATATTGGTTTCCATCTCCAGTGAAAGCAGAAGACGGACCTTCCCATTCAATACACAATGATCTGGGCGGCAACCACAATGTCGTTTCGTCTTCATCAAATGAGCAATTCACCTTTCAGCCAATGCCGTCAAAGAAAGAGAGGAAATTGCCAATCAAAGTCACAAACCCTTTGCCTCTGCTAGCAATTGAGATTCTTGTATCGTGGTGGGCACCTTATCAATCTCTATCAGGAACAATCACTGCAGCTAGCATGGGCGTCGCACTCGCACTCGCAATTTTTGTAGGCAAATCTCCTGACTCACCCGAACTCGACAACAAAGACTTGTTATTTCACGAAACGCCACCACCTCCTCCCGCATCAATGCCAGGAATGTACAGAGATGACGATGATTCCGCTGATTCTAGCTTTGGTTCCGGTAGAGAACCCTTTAATACACCTCTAATGCGCAAGTCAATCTTTGGAGACGATGAAGAAGATGAACATGGCCCGAAATCATTGTTGAGAAAACGCAAATCCCATGAATCAGAGACTAAAAGCACTCCTGCACGGTACATATCAATTCATTCAAACAAAACCTATCATTCTTCTGTACCAATTCTTTGGAAAATCACTGGAATATTCATGGCACTTCTGCTGACATTGATTCCAGCAGCTTTGATTGCTGCAGGCGAAGATCCGTCCCAAGAAACAATTCGTGCATCAGTGTTGGGCTGTAAACCAATGAGAATTGTTTACAGAAAAGATGACAACAGTGATGCCTTTCAATGCGCTGGGGGTTGTGTACCGTTGTCCAGAACTAAAGTTGCACAGAAGAAAGAAGGCATGCATGATGGACGCTGCGACACTATTGGATTTCGATGTTTGGACGATGGTGGAACTATGATACTGAGGCAGTTCGAACTTGATGTTGGTTTGTACAGTGTCCCAACGTCTGATGGAACTTGCGCATCTTCCGACAATGATGATGCAGCAGCAGCAGCAGCAGCAGCACAACCAGAAGCAGCCGCCAATGAAAACAATGAAGCAGCATAGAGACATGCTGAGTTCTCAATACTACGTCTATTTCATTAATTGCGACGGAAGATATGATTTGACAACCGAATCGGTTGTCGTTTACTTATTGCATTCCATATCTAAGAGATATTATAATACATCATTTCACTCACAATGGTACCTTAAGACTTGTTTAATTTCGTTTCGGTCGTTTCTTCATTCTAAATGCACGAGTGGTGACTCTCAGATTGACATCTTCATTATTTTCTTCAGCCTTGACAAATCGATACAGCATGACATCCAAATCGACCAATTTAATCACACTCACATCCTTCCACCGCCTCCTCCTCTCCTCGATCTCATAATCATCACCAAAACTCCTCCGCAGCATATACTTAGGACTTGATCTAGAAAAGAAAACAAACGGCCTCGAAGGCTGCAGTACCCTATGAACACTCTCCATAATCTTTCGTATTGAATCCTTACCATCATCAATCTCTAAATTCACATTGGGCAATGCACAAAGCAACCCATCAAACAATCCCTTATCAATCACTGCTCCACCTACACTGTTTGGTTCTAACGAAGTTAATTCAGTAGCATCATCTACTATAAACTCCATTCGTTTCACAGCTGCCTCTTTCAAATATTTGTCATATCGTTGAGTCATGCATTGGATTAATTTGGAAGAAACATCCAATTGAAGAAAGGGTCCTTGAAATGAATGGATTAGGAGCTGTTCCCCCATTTTGGAATTGCCACATCCAAGTAGCAATATGGCATCATTGGATGAATCATTACTCAGTTTTCGTTGCTGATAAGCCGAGGATGCTTCCTCAGGAGACTCATGCTGTTGAATATCCAACCATTCGGCAAATGTGGATGTACCTTCCTTCTCTTCTGCAACATCATTCGATGCAAAACCAAATTCATCTAGGGATATACGCTCCCATCGAAACTTCAATAGCCTATTCAAATCGAACCCACCCCATTCGATGCAATCGTCTGGAGTGGCATCTTTGTAGGCTCGATCCCAGTAGGATGGATCGTAGTAGGGTGGGGATGGGAGACGGAATTTGGTTAAGGATGAGTTTTGGATTCGGTCGAAGAAGTGACGGGTGGAGAGTGACATCTTTTGATGTGTTTGGAACAAATAATGCACGTGATGTGTTTTGAAGTTGGTGTGTAGGCACGGCACTACGAGCTAGATAAAGACAAGAGATAAATGGAGACGTGCCAAGGCAACGGGCAGGGGCAGGGGCGGAGGCAATGATAGTTGTGTTAGGTGCAAAGGCGAGAGGGAGGTGCTCCCGCCAAAAAAAATCAACTCGGAAGGTAGAAAAGAGGGCTCATCCAAATCCAAATCCATCAAGCCATCATTATTGTAGCAGAACGGCAGAACGGCCCCATTCACTACAAATGTTGTGGCTCTAAGACCATTTGCAACTTCACAATATCCCAATCAAACAACATGACAGCACCAACCATCCACCACGGATCATCCATCCCCATCCCACCAGCCCAACTGGCCTCCCTCATTGACGCACATCCCAAACCCCCCACCCTCTCTTCCTACAGCTACGGCACAGCAGGCTTCCGATACCCCGCTCCTCTCCTCCCATGTGCTTTCGTCCGCATGGGCATCTTCTCGGCACTACGCTCTGCCTCCCTCGGTGGCGAGGAGGTGGGCGTAATGATCACCGCATCGCACAATCCCGAAGAAGATAACGGGATGAAATTGGCAGATTCGAATGGAGGGATGTTAGATGCCGCTTGGGAAGAGCATGCGGTTAGTTTGGCGAATGCTCCCAATTCAAAAGAGGCTATGGTCTTGATTTCGACGCTGACGAGGTATATAAAGGGGAAGTATCCTCAGAAGAATGGCGGATTGCCCAAAATGGTGGTGCATGTGGGAAGAGATACGAGGTCTCATTCTCCTGGATTGGCCAAGTTGGTTGTGAGGGCTGCTTTGGCTATGGGTGCTACGGTGATTGATCATGGGGAAGTTAGTACGCCGATGTTGCATCATTTTGTGATGCACGCCAATGGACATTTGTTGCCTGGTATTATACCGCAACGTTGTAATGAGAGTGGGTATTATGAGATTATGGCGTTCTCGTATGCTGCATTGCTACGTACTGGAAAGTTGGATGGAGTCGGTGGAAAGAGATTGGCAAATACCAAAGAATTGGTGATTGATGGAGCCTGTGGGATTGGTGCATTGAAGATTGATACCTTCCGAAAGATCTTCGGTAAGCTCAATGCTGAGGGATGTGTAGGCCTTCCCATGCTACGTACTGTAAACTTTCCAGGAGAAGGGCCGCTGAATGAGAATTGTGGAGCAGAGTACGTGCAGAAACTGCAGTTGCCACCTAATCTTTACAGTCCGAAAGAGAAGTTAATGGGAATGTCGAAAGGGTACATGACTTCATTTGACGGTGATGCCGATCGTGTCGTGTTTCATTTTGAAGATGTAAATGGAAAGTTTCATTTGTTGGATGGAGACAAGATTGCAGTGTTAGTTTCTAGCTTCATTCAAGAAGAACTGCGTTGTATTGATCCCGATGGACAGGCTGTCAAGTGTGGAGTAGTACAAACTGCGTATGCAAATGGAAGCTCAACTCTCTATTTGAAGAATGTGGTAAAGACCAATGTAGTGGTGGCCAAGACTGGAGTGAAGTTTGTTCACGCTGCAGCTCATCATCATTTTGATGTCGGGGTGTACTTTGAGGCAAATGGACATGGCACTGTACTGTTTGGGCCCAAGTTTTATGACTTTATTGCTCAGGCGGATGCCAAACTGAGAGGAACTCCACGTAACAACCGTGCCAATATTGCTTTGAGACGCTTGCGTCTGCTGCCAGCTCTGGTGAATCAATCAGTCGGGGATGCAATGAGTGACATGCTGTTGGTAGATGCAATCTTGTATCTGCGTGGCTGGGATTTGAACACCTGGGCTCAATTGTATTCAGACATGCCGAGCAAACAAGCAAAAGTAAAGGTGGCAGATAGGACAGTCATTGCGACCAATGATAACGAAACGGCGGCAACTGCCCCAGAGGCACTGCAAAAGGCTTTACAATCCGCAATGGATGCAATGGCAGCAGCAGAGAATCGAAGTGACGGACCCAAGCCTCGATGCTTTGTTCGTCCCAGCGGGACAGAGGATGCAGTACGTGTTTATGCCGAGGCAAATACTCAAAATGGAGCGGATAGTTTAGCATCGGAGGCAATGATGCTGATTTACAAGCTTTGTGGAGGGGTGGGTTCTCCGCCTCAGCCTTTCATTACAAACAGGTTGTAGAACTCTACTGCTGTCAGGTATTGTCAATATCATACTTCTTAAAAGTAGATCATTTTGTTCCAAAAACGTGGGTACAGTAATTATTTTTGTTACAAAGATGACTGTGTCGAAAGATTGACGAATGAAATGATAATACTTCGTCTTGAAATGAAGGCCATTTATTTCAAATGAGGATGCTAAATAAAGTTAATGTATGAATAGATTGAAAAGCTATGAATTCTTCATCGGGTACTATGATAATGGTCAACGTTGTTACTCTGTCAATCATTGCAATTGTTCTCATCTGTGCCTGGTCGAGCGGATCCAACTTGGACATCAATGGAAAACTGAATTTAGTCTCTTGATCGACAACAATCCTCTCTCTTTCTCTTCTTCGGCACACCATTCCAAGCATTATCGATCCATTGTGCCAATACTGATAGTTCGGGCAACCTTCCATTGGTGGTAGGCTCAACGTTCTCTTTCATCGATGGACTGTCAGACTGCCTATCTTGCCCAGCTACTGTGCTCGTGTTGAATCCGTTGAATCCACTCATCCTTCGTTCTTTGTCAACTTGCGATGGGTGTCAATAGCTCGGCCGATTGTGTATCTAGTGCTGTGCAATGACTTGGCCAATGTCGATATCGATATCAAAAGAAAGGCCGAGATTGAGAATGAGGAACAAATGAAATGGGGCGCGCCATATTTGACATTTCAAAGGCACAAGAATATTTTTAAATAAAAAAGACAGATAAGTATATAAGACACTGAGCCGTCGATCGCCGTCCGCTTATCATCCGAGAGAACGACGATGCTAGCAAAACATTCACCAACGGCTGAGATCGAAGCAGCCAAAGCCCGGATAGAAACAGCTAAGAAGTTGGCAAGCTTTGCATCATCAAATACAGAATCACTCCATGAAATAGCTCGGGATGCAATTGCAGCAGCTAAACATGCACAATATGCCGCCGAAGAGGCACAAGAGGCTTTCAATTTGGCATAAGAAGCAGAGGAAGAGGCATATAAGGAATTGCAGGCTGCTGTGGCCGGCCTAAAGGCAGCGGAGCAACAGAAGAGCAAAAAGCGATCAGCAAGTGCACCGCTAGAGAGTGAGATGCACAAGGTGCATAGATTATCCACAGAAGGCAAGCCTCCCAGGAGGGCATTTCTCCTCTCTCTAGTACCTGCTATTGAAGTTTCTGGTTGTGGTTCGAAGACGGTGAATGGTATCTACAAAAGAGATGGTGAATATAAAGGCACTCCAAAGTTCTCTCGTGAAGGCAATGGTTTTGAAGGGAACCAAGGGGTGTTCACAATATGTCAAGAAATATGTGGTCGATGGAGAATTAAATTCGAGTACGATTCCAAAGTCGTTTCGAACTATCTTTCATCTTACACGGGCAAGAAAGAGTTGAACCCATTCCAGCTTGAATGGGATATCAGTAATTGTGGATTTTACCCCCTTCCAACACTTACTAGGCTGCAGAAGTGATGCACAAATGAAATATATTTTGCCCAAGTGATGAATGTAGCTAGTAGGTCCTAATACAAGCTTTTGAGCGTAGAAATTCTGTGAGTTGTAATGTAAGGAAACCCGAAATACGAAACAAGACATAAGAAGTATAAGTGTGCGTTCATAATGCGATGATTTATTGCAACTGTATTCTGCATTTATTGCAACTGTATTCTGCATTTAAAGCCACTGTTGCAAGGGTAATTTGTATAAAGCATTCACACATTCAGTTTCTTCATCTTCACAAATGGGATCAGTGAGTGCAAATGGCAAATTATTAAAGTTTTGAGGGCGAAAGAGCCATGCTGTATTTGTATTCAATGGAATATTTGTCTTCACATCCAAGTAAATTGTAATCAAAAGATAACTTGCCCCCTCACTAAAATGCTGCAAGACTTTCACGGTATCCTCCGTGCACCAGTACTGAGCCATTTGACGGGAAAAGATGAGATCATACTTCTCCAGTAAAGGGTCCTTCACAATGTCATGCTGCTGGAAAGTCCATGGATGCGTGTGGGAGAATGCCTTACTGTGCTCTGCAATCAACGAGCCAACAATATCCATGCCAGTGTAATCCACATCCGTACGGTTATTGAGGTAGTGCTTCATCCAGACTATAAATCACCACAAGGCAAATCCAACATGCGTATGCGATCTTTTCCAATTCAACTTTGATGCGCTCAATGATAACATCGAGTGTTTTCCTGACCTGCACTGTGCTGGACATGAGGCTCCCAGGTCCAGAATCCCCAAACCGCTTCCCATTAACTATTTCTCCCCCCTCTCCATAAACCCTCCTCGTATATCTTTGAAACGATTTTGCACGGGCAAGATCATTCTCTTTGTTTTTCCTCAAGGCAGCATCGTTTACCATGAATTTCCGAGAGGCGCCCTCCCCTGGTGGATGTGCCTTTTCCCGCTTTGGTTCATTTGTCTGGCATATGGCAACAAAGGGAGAAGAGTCATGATCTCTGACCAAAGGCAAACCAGGCTTAAAAGCATTCCTTGCACCAGTGTTACGTTGTTGGTGAGCAGAAGTAGAATCGAATGCAATCCTGCCTGTAATAGCTGACCCAACCACCTCATTTGTATGTCCACTTTGAATGCCCTTACTCATACCATGAAGACGAGCCAGCGAAGTACATCTGCACCAATGACAATGAGACCAAGGCAAAGATAAATTTGTTTATAGGAGGGACCACGTGTTTTTGCTCCTTTATTGCGCCCTAGTGTCAATTTAAAGCTGGTGGGGCGATGCATGATGAAGTCGATTGGTTGATGGGGTCAGTTGGGGTTGAATCGCACAGGGTTGTGCGTACTCCTACTTGGTAGATTTGGTGTCTGGTGTCGGTCGACTATTGACGTCGTTCAGAGAAGAGTAGGACGTTGCTAGATGACGCTCGCAAGAACGTGCAACTACTGCCGGATCGACCAGAGATAGACACCAGTTAGGCCAAGGAGGAGGCTTTCTGTGCCAATTGGGTGAGGGAGAGGGTGGGGGAAGAGTACTGATGGCCTAAACCATCGAGGATGAGGATGCGTCCGCCCGGTGAATGATCATGGGTGGTGATTTTACTCGCCCGGCCTTTATGGACAATATATCCTACTCAATATTACTGTAACACTATATTTCTATGTGTTTACAGCTGTATTGGACGGGCTTCGCGCTGCGCAAATTCTTTTCTTCATTTTTCTTTCTTTTTTCACCGACCCATCTCACGTCTCCACTTCAACGCCTGTGAGGACACCGCAATAGCTCAACCATATCGTCGCCGTCGGGCCGAGAGATAAGCTCGAAAGCACAAAGCAAGTGAAAGAGACCAGTATTATTCTAGTTTTCAGTAGAAAATGATGCGTGGAGACGACGACATGGAAGGTGGTGGGTACCCAACCGGCGGCGGAGCACGGCAACGCCGCAATTTCAATAACGGAAATCCTGCCTACTCTTCAATACCCACAAATGAAAATGGCCCCCAACACGGATACGGTCCGAGTTCATACTCAGATAGCGACAGTAAAAAACAATACGCCTCGTTCCATGCATCCACACTGAGTTCTATGCAACAACCCTCAAACATATCGGCGTCGTGCTGCAACTTATGTCAATCCACGGCTCATTTAACGGAGGGACCAAATCAACCATTTTATCGTGACAATTTCAACGATCAGCCGCATTCGTGTAACTTTGGTACTGAGGAGGAAAATGGCATATGGATGAATACAAGTGATCAAGCAGGGACAATCATGGTGAGTACTTTATTGTTGCATCTAACGTTGTCTAGTGTATGGCAACTAACCGCATTATTTTGACAGGCATTTATAGTTTGGATTCTGCTAGGATATTCTGCGTGGACTTTTACTGCCCTGGCACGGTCCGGGGGAATACCATGCTATCTTGCTGGGGCATATGTTATATTGTGCTGCATGGCATTGGCATCTCATGCGAAAACAACCTTTACTGATCCTGGGAGTGTGCCACAAGCAGCAGTGCCTAATGAACGGATGAGACGTGAGATGGGCACTCCAGATCAACCTCTGAGCATGTGCAGTCAATGTCAAACTTTCAAACCTCCGTTCAGTCATCACTGTCGGATATGCAATCGATGCGTCAGTCGGATGGATCATCACTGTCCGTGGATGAACAATTGTGTTGGTGCTGGGAACTTAAAGCATTTTATCTTATTTCTTTTATATACATGGACATGCTCGGTCTTTTCACTGCTGCTGCTAGGATGGAACTACTTTATGTGTGCTGATGAGGATTGTACATTCAACGTGGTGCTTACTCAGTTAGTTCGGGCCGTTACGGTGCTTTCTATCGGTGCCTTGCTCTTTACTTCATCTATGATCATGAACGTGACATTTGGAATAATGACAGGGATAGGTACTATTGATAGGCTGAAAAAGAAGGCGAATGGTATAATAATGGATGCAACCGAGGAACCGATACCCTTGAAGGATGTCTTTGGTGTAGGTGCATACATCACTTGGATGTTTCCAATCGATCCAGTATTTGAAGATTATGACAGAGTAATGGGATTCTCGACGCCTCAACGTTTGTTGCGTGAAGAGATGAAGGATGAGCCTTCTGTCTATTCGCCTTCAGGAATGGGGAAGGATAATATGCTCTCGATATGAATGAATCAAACCCAACAACTTGCTACTACTTATGTCATACCAACCACTTTCACCAACTCCTAACATACAAAAAACTAATAATACAAGTAATACTCTTATTTGCTCATGTGTGGAGTTGGATGTATGTCGTGGATCTTGGATTCCACCTACCAAAAAGTACTAAGGATGGAGCCAATCCCCAATAATTGAGGTCCCGCAAATAGACTGCTTCCATGTTCCATGATTGAGGTATCCTTTGGTGGCCTTTTTCGTACGTACGTACATTGAACGAGTACTTTACACACTGTTATAGATCGTAGAAAAGATGTAAATCGAATTCTGAGAATTAAAGGTACCCTTTGTGTTCTCAAGAAGATCGTCGCCATCATCCATCCAATATTACTTACCAGGAGTTGCACGAATGCATTCTGGAATAGTGACCACACACACACAAATATAATAATCCTATCATCACTTCAGTGCAAAAGAAGAGGCATCCATTTGTTCCATAAATCAAGATCGATTGATAGTAACATCAATTCAAGAGAAGCGCATCACCAAGAAGTAGTCCATGCTTTCATCGTCAACAAAGAACAAAAACAAGGTAGCACCAACAATGTCAATTACACGCTCGTTTCCTCACCGCCAGGAAAAGATTTGCGGCTTAAACTCGAGTACTGAGTTGAAGCAATTAGATGATCTATTCAACAAGTTCTTGAAGGAATCGCAAGAATTTGCTGATGGGATAGCCGACACCCGTGAAGACAAGGATGAAGGCACGAGGACCACAAGAGACGAGAGTGATACATCATCTTTGTGTACCGAGAGACGGCTGCGAAGAATTAAGCGCAAGCTTTTTTTGAAAGCAGTGAATTCTCCTCAAGAATCTAGAGTGCACGCGAAGATGAACCTTGCAAAGAATCGTAATGGAAAGGAGTAAATGTACTTGGGCCAAGGCAAGAGTTCTTAAGATGATATTGTCCAAGATCAGTGTACAAGATCACAGCATGTAGCACGCCTAGGCAAGCCATACTTAGGACCCAGCTCGTTGAGAAACACCAATGCACCACTCGTTTGGAAATCGACTTATCTGGATGTAGAACGAATGAAGGGCTGTCAGAATATTATGCTCGCGATCAATAGAACTCCAGATACCCTAGCTCACAGCTTGGAAAAACCAAGAGCATCATGACCTTGTAGTGATTGCAGCAATCCTGTAGTAAAATGTATATAATAGCTTGTTTGACTTAAATGGATGTACAATCTTTTAATCGTTGCTCATTATTTTGTAGCTGAGCTATAATTTAGGATTTCGAAGAAGGGCAATAGTCATGATCCTTCAGCTTTAGCAGTTGCAGCACCGGATTTATCGTGCTATCAACTTCTCGTTGTTTCCAGAATTCAATATTGCTCATATCGTATTCAGCCCCCAGCATAGATTGTAAAATGCACCATGTCACCACTACCACTACCACCAGCAGCAGCGCGTAATCAGTAGGGAAACGAACCAATTACCAACCATCATCTGCCTCTTCCTCAATTCTCTTCTTGGTTTCTTCTGACATTTGCAATTCCTGTTCTTTTGCCCCTCCTGACTCTTTAAGTGCAGCCTCCAACTTCTCCGTCAAACTAGTCAGATCGCTGACCGAATCAACCTCCACATCTTCCAACAAGGCACCACTAAGTTTCGTTGCCATATCAGAGGAAAGACCGCCTCCACGAGCCTTGCCTCGCTCTCCCATGTTTTCGGCGAATGCCACGAGGCCAATTCCAGCTACCAGACCACCAACGGCAACGGCACCTCCCAGTACAATATTGTCATCAAGCATGGTTAAGCTGGATGATGATTTGCGTGGTGAAGTACGCGACGCAATCGAAGATGATGAAACAGGGAGTACGCGAGAGGAAGTTGGAGGCACAAAAGAGAATCCATGTGCAGCGGATACGAGGCATATGAGTGCTGTTGATTTCATGATGCTCATATTGCAAATATCTAGATGAAGATGTTGGTTATGCTACTGTTGAGGACTAGTACTATGTCTGTGTTGCTTGCGTTCAAGACCGTAGGAAATTTATTATGGAGCCAATTCTAAGCCGAGAGATGATTCATCTCCACGTCACTAAATATCTTACCTGTATACTCAAGTCAAAACAGTATAATATGACGTAACAAATTTTGATCCTAAAAGGTAAAGAGAGGAGGACCTCCTTCTCCCTTCCCTCTCCTCCTTCCCCTTCATCTCGACCCACCATAAGTACCACAGCCTTCCACTTTCCACTTTAAATCACATCGAATAGAAGAACTGATGGTCGTCACCCCAGCTCAATTGGCAGCAACGGCGACAGCCACTAAGCCGTCAATCGTCATCAACACATATCGATCTCTTGCTAAAATGATTCGACGCATGCCAGAGAAACAACAGCCCGGAGCATGGACTCAATTACGCGAAGGCTACAGAAAGAATATCGAAGAAACCGATCCCAGAACGATAGATGAATTAATAGAACAGGCTGGAAAGAAGATAGCCTTTTTGCGGATCGTTACCCCTAAAGAATCGACGAACCAATCTGGTGTAACGCGATGGGTGTACAAATCCTCAGGCGAAAAGGATGCTGATGGGAAAGCCACCTTAAGAAAGACCGGGCAAGTTGTATCTAATTTCACTGGATCAAATATGGACCCGTGCAATGTCAAGAGGCACAACCAACAGCTGAAGAGGATGGGATTTGTGAACAATTTGCATGCTAAGGGGCTGTTTTGATTGTAACCACGTCTCTCTAAAGACTCTCCAATATCTCTCTAGAGAGAGACGAGAAAAGAACAATATTTTGCAAATGCTTTGGAATTTGAGTTGGATGGCAACAATGCACTGATAACACCCTCTTCCTTAGAGAGAAATGTATTGAGCAAGGATACTTGAAAATGCTTTCTATGATACTTAGAACACTTATTAGAGAGTAGATTGATAATAATATCAGGTTGAGATATTATCAGATACATTTCCTATATAGAGAATCGAGAATCACCATCAAGCAACCGCTGCCTTCTATCATTCACTACTACTACTCTTCTTCTTCAGCTGTCTCAACTGGAGGCATTGTTCGCTGATGTTTATAAGCACGCAACAGCTCATCCATGTCTTGATCAAAGACACTTTTCAATACATCCTCCGGGATTTTGCTTTCACTTGGAAGTATAGGCCATAGCGCATGCTTTGGTATTATTTCTCCATTCTTCGTAATCTCAAATTGATGAACTTGAGTTACTGTATCTGAGACTTTATCCCACGGTTCTGGTATCGAATCAGTGGTATATGGTTCTTCCATACAGTACTTCTTTTGATTGGCAGAACTATGAGAGGCGGGGTAGCGGAATCTGAGGCAGTCCAGAGCACGTGCAGCAGCAGCATCTTCTGCATCCTTTTTGGTCTTGTACCAGATGAAATCAAGCTTGTGGACGGTTGGCTCAATCTCTTCATCCTCATCAAACTCAATATTGAACTTGAGCAGTTTTCTATCCGAATCGTAATACATAGGAACCTTATCATACTGCTTATCAGCAAGTGTGCCACTCTTTGTAATAAACGGAAGACTTTGTGGTTGAGTTAAGATGTGCATCCACGAACAAACTAACTCAGCGTCCAATTTACTTACTGCGAACCTCTCGCCGGTCATGGGGCAAGTGAAGACAGAAGTGAAAAGTCGATTTGCAACGATGTTGTTCCATGAAGCATATGTTTTCTGCTCAGGTGAATCCATTGTAAGTGTCCCTCCCATTTCTCGCAAACGTTTCTGAAAATGTTGATACCTACAACATGAAAAGGTTGGCTCCCGTTTGCATAAATGACTGCAATGTGAAGTAGTACTAAGGTTTACTCACCATTCATTCAAAGCTGCCTTTGGTGACGAATCCCAGCTACCGTCGTTGGCTTCAACATTCGGTAGTTGGATGCCCGGTGGAAGGTCTGGCAGCACTGGGGCTTCCGTATTTAGGCGATAAGGTTCATCTCGGCATCGCTGAAAGGGTCTTCTGTTGATGCCATGACACCTTCTCACAGACAAGACATCAAGAGTACGAGCTGCGGCTGCAGATTTTGCTTGCTTCTTAGTCTCTTTGATAGTAAAAGTAATCATTGAGCTTACTGACTCACTATGAACGACGAATGACAAACATCAATTCTTTTCAACTTACTAAACCAAAATATATCCCCCATCCTGACAACATTCTTGGATTCGCCCCAATCGCCACTTGCAAAGTGTTCTCCCTTAATCGGGCATGTGAATATAGCCGTGAACAATAAGTCTTTCAAGTTACCATTGTCAAAGACAGTGTAGAAATCACTTATTTTGATGCCCTGATCTGTCTTGCAGTATGTTTGGTTCAGTTCGGAAATCGGCACTCCATCCATGCCCGGGAGAACATGATCGATGGGCATCACAGTTTCTGTGCGTTGATCCAAGAAGTTTGGGTTGTCGATTTCCATCGGAACTGCAAATACATCTTCCTAACAATGAGATCTTGAGTTCACAAAGAAGAAGTGTCGAGATCAGACATCAGATTGTTACAAGCTACTTAAGACACTCACGTCGATCGGCTCCCTTCTCCCCCATCCATCCATCTCATCCTCGGTTAGCGCTCCGTTGTCCCGCCCGCCTTGTTCGGAATCCTGTGGGTTCGTCATTCTACACCATGCATTCCCTCCACGACGACAACTCTTTGTTAGACATCAATCAAAATCGAAGCTTGTATTAGTGTTAAAATAAAATATATCTTTTGGTGAGAGATGAATATTAATACGTTAATCACGTTACATTGATATCAAATAATCTGTTACAGATATTTCATTAGTACTAATTTTAAGCGACAATGCAATACCACAACGCAACGCATTTTCTCTTGTGTGGAGGAGATGAACAACTTGATTGGATGGTGTTACGGACCCAGCAAATACAAAGATACAACCCTTGAAACAGAGCCGTTCAGAATGGGCAACTCTGCATCCTCCTCAAAAACAGCAGACCTCGCGAAAGAGCGAACTTACATTCCAGGCCTTGGCAATCGTTTTCCACTGGCTGATTCTGAACTGAGAAAGTATGTGTGGTGTTACCAACAGCTGGCTACAGGAGTACCTACGCCCACAGAGTCTGATGGATCGCCGCTTCAATCATTGGCCGTGTGGTCCGCTGTTTATGGTGATTACAATCCATATGCAAAGGTGCAGAGTGAATCAATACATGCAGCGGACCCAATGCCATCCGTTAGAAAGTTGATGGAGGCGTTGAGCATTGTAGAACAGCACATATTACCATCTGGTCTGGGTAAACGATTCATTGAGTCTTTAGGTCTGAATACATCACAGCAGGTTCCAAGTGCGAACAGTTCAGTCAATTTCCATAAACACACGTCCTCAGAAGATATTGCCGCATGGCAATCCAATTACTACTCAATATCATCAGTGGCAAATGAAGAGGGCAGCAACTATCCATTAGAAGATTTTCTCGAAGGTCTATCCGCGTCATGTGGGCGGCGTGGGTCTCGTTCTTCACTTACAAAAATGTTCATGCTTAGTTGCAAGGATGGCAGCAAAACAGCCCATGCGAAAGATGCAATTTGTACTGCGTACTGTTTGACGTTGGCTGCATCCTATCTCAAGAATGTGGCAACTAGTACAGAACCTATAGACTGGAAGAGTTTCTTGCCACAGAAAAGTGATCAAGACAGAAAGGCGATGGTAGATTCACTCATCAACTATGCCAAGAAACGAAGACAAGATGGTGGTGGAGGTTTTGCTGGCAACTTTGATTATTCAGCAACATCCAACAGCTCGGGCGAAGAAAGTGGGGCTGTAACTCTTGATGAATTTTTAGAGTGGGCTGAAAGTACAGTTCCGATCATTTGTTCTGCGCTGCCAACATTTCTGCACGTGATTCTTTCCTACTTTACACCAAACAACAAAACAAAGCAAGATGACGATGACAGTAGCAAACGATTCCCACCAGGCGTGACACCTTTGTGGATACCTTCACTAACAGTCGAAACAAAAGAATCTGCTACAAGCCGGGCATCCAGCTCTTTTGTTGATCCATCTGCTGCCCTATTCGACCTATTCACACTATCGTGCACATCGATACCTCTTGCAAGTGGAAGATGGCATCGCCTATTCTCATCAGAGGCGAATGGGTTATCGTGCAACCGTTTAATGCACAGTATATTGGGTTTTGGAGGTCCAACGTTAATTTTGATTCGAGCCAAGAATGGCTATGGAACATTTGGTGCATATACATTCACTCCTTGGTCGCAAGAGTCTGCCGCATTTTATGGCAATTCCGACTGCTTTCTATTCAGACTAGGTCCGGACCCTTTTGCACTATATCGACCAAAAGGAAGTGGTGGCACCACCTTTGGTATGTACGACTTTGGCACCAAAAACAACAATGAGAAGGACGAAACTCGCAATTACCAATACTTCAATCCTGAGTCAAGGTCGAAAGGATATGATGAGCTAGCACATGGCATCGGGTTTGGAGGTACTTCTGATCAGCCGAGATTGTACATTGATGAAATTTTGGATGGAAGCTGTGCAAAGTCAAACGATCTCACTTTTGATAACGGTCCGCTGCTATCAGGAAATCCGTCATCAAATGGTGGGTTTGAAGTGGAGGCCATTGAAGCATGGGGAGTTGGAACTACTCAGCAAATTGAAGAAGCCTTGTTTGCTCGAGATGCACAACGTGATGAAGCAGCGAAGAGAATTAGACAGGCCATGAAAGGTGCGAAAGGGCAATTCATGGAGGACATGCAAGCTGGTCTTATCGGTAATAAAAACTTTCAGCATCGTGAGCAGATGCGTGGTAGAGATGGCGGCTGTAATATCGATAAAGATGGAGGAGACTAGGGGTACTTTCACTCCTCAGTGATTACATGTGTAATGCCCATTAGTCTAGTAACTTGAGATTAGGTGCAATGGTAATATTGACTTTCACGTCTCGGGCCCATAGATCTCAGAGTCGTAAACATTATCATCATAGTCTTCGTCATCGTCGATCAAATCAGCATAATCTTCCTCATTGAATGGCTCTAGTAGTGATGCTTCGTTCACAATCCTGTCTGGAACTTTGGTATTCAACATGAGCAAGTCTTCGAGATTTCTCCTTGCTTCATCAACGTCAACATCTCTTCCGTATCCCTCAGGCTGTGGTGGTTCAATATCAGTAAACTCGAAGCCCAAGAATGAAGCCATTTTTTCGTATTTGGGAGAATCCTCAGGGTCTATTATTGTTGTAACTTTTCCTCCCTGTCCACGGACAGCACCTTGCTGACCTATTCTACCGACACGTCCAGCCAAATGAAGGTACTCGCGTTCGTCTGCGGGCAAGAAGAGAGTGTACACGTGCGTCAAGGCCGGAAAGTCTAGCCCCCGAATCGAGTTTGGAGTAGCCAGCAGTACACTTAAGTCATTCTTCTTAAACTTCTCCATTATTTCGAGTGGCCCAATTCCAGTGTCAGGCAGCAGCACGCCAATTTTATGATCTCCCCACAACGCATCACGGAGTAACGATGTGTTGTTGCGTGCAGTATCCTCGTCTGGAAAGAAGATCACAACACGTGGGCGCTGATTCGTTGAAATTGTTTCAGCGTTGGATAACTTGAACATATTTGATGTACGACCTTCGTCTACAAGTTCATTCGTCTCTTGGCGTAGCAATTCAAGTTCTCGCAGTCTTTCATCTGAAACTCCGCTTGATTCAGTTGATTTGTCGCTATTCTCGTAGTCGCGGATTTCTTGCCGGACCAATCGAGCAAGAGTCAACAAAGCGGTTCCATCGGGCGCGATAACTCTCTCGTGACGAAGTCCAGGATCTAAGCAGAGGTTAAGGTCATTCAATGAAGCCAAAAATGGCTTATCTTCATCAGGTTCTGATTCTACTGCCGCATCTTTCGTCAGAGGGCCGAACTTGGTTGCTGTTGCGATGAAGCTATTTCCCTCTGGCAATATCGAGTCCTTCACAGCTAAATTGCCCAGAGATTCTGTGACAGAAGCGCCGACCAAGTACGAAAGTCGACTAAACTCTCTCGAACTATCATTGTCAAATAGAAGCTGCAAATCTTCGGGTTTCGTCTGTTCTAATCCCAAGTCAGCTTCATCAAATATCACTGCACGCAATTTGTCTGGTTTTACATCGCCATCTTCCAAAAGCTTTGTTAGATACTTTGGTGTTGTGATTGCAACATCTGTTTGAAGTTTGAGGCCTTCCTTTGACATTTCATCATCCAATACACAACCAATCTTGACTCCTTTTGGACCTTTGTACTGCATGTGTGGGTGATGAAAAAGGTGAGACTTGTTGCAGACAGTCGCAAAAGAATATACAAGCAGAAATACATACCCTGAGAAAGTTCTTCAAACCAGACCTCTCCTTGGCACTTGACTTCACATTACCACCCACCAATTCATACATCTGTAGCGCAATCTGCACTCCCAACTCTCTACTTGGCACTACAATCAAACAAATTGGACTCTTGACATCAGTCCCACTTTTACCCAAAGAGGCCATAGCAGCACCAGTCAGAGCCACACGACCCTTCTGACCTCCAATCTGTTGATACCCCGGTTTCATCACAGTCGGCGAAGCCTGGACCATAACTCGATCCAACAAATCACCCATGACATCACCTACGTCTTCTTCGGCCTTTAAACGAATACGCTCTCTCACAAACAGCGATTGCGAAAGTGTACTCAACGTCGGCACCAAAAAAGCAAGTGTCTTACCACTGCCTGTAGAGCCTGAAATGACCACACCCATATTCGGTGGAGATTTCCCCTCCATCCGTTCTTCCAGGGTGTCGTCACTCCTCACCATTTGTCCAGTGAGCGTCACGTGATTCTCCAGTATAGTATTGACAGCTTCAAAGGCATTTATCTGAATCGTTGTGGGCAATGGAAATTCCAATGTATCCAACCGTTCAATCAGCCAAGGAGCGGTCCCGAGTCCTTCCCAACTTAGACGTGCCTTCTTTTTATCGTCACTCTCTTCGTCGGATGGTTTGTAGGCTCCGCCGCTGACTCGTTCAGCCAATTCGTCTCGGTAGAGTATTGCTGCGTCTATATCTTGTCGGGCTACGGCTAGACGGAATTGGGTTTGGAGCTCATTGAGGCCCATGGAGGATATTTGATTTTGGAGCCGGCCCATTTCTTGAGGAGTTGAATAGAGGGGTGATAAGCGTCGAGATGAACATTTTGCAATCTGATGGATGGATGCTGGCAGATGTGTTCTTGTGGTTGGAATGATCCATGACGTTACTGTTTGAAAGAGGCTAAATGCCAGTACTGATTGTATTGATGCCACCATGATGAGATGTTTGTGCTGAAACAAGCCGGTTGCAGAGATTATGATCCACAAGATCAGGCCGTACATAAAATCTTTCGAAGTCGAAGTGAGATTCGGTCGAGCACTACAGGTAATCGTTTAAAATTTATTCGTGGTTACCTACCTATCGAAAGTGAAGAATGGCGAGAATACGCAAGGCTGGGCTAGCTCTCCACACCTCTCCTCTCTCTAGAAAAGGAAAGAAACATGAGCGATCCACCTGACCAATCCAACGACCCGCCCCCCACCAGCGGCAACATAACTCCAGCCCAAGCACGCATAAACGCCGCCATCCAAAACCTAGAACATGCAAGCACCGAAGTCGATCGCTTGTGCACTATCATCGAACGCGCCGCCAAGGCACTCACCACCGCACGTGAAACGAAACAGTTGGCCCAAATCGAATTAGATGAGGCTAGCAAGTCATTCAACGGTGAAAATGGAGGTGTCGCCGCTTTTGATGAGTTAAGGGACGGTATGGATAGAATGGACGGTGTTGGACGTGACCTTGTTCCGAATCTTAGCCCGCGAAAGAGCATGGATCCTGATGAAGATCATGTAGAGTATAATGAAGTGCACAGTGAGGATGGAAGTGAAGGAGGAAGTGAGGATGAGTCGGAATCTGGAGCTTCTTCTGAATATCATTCTGGTTCTGACGAAGAAGCATCTGACGAAGAAGCATCCGAGGAAGAAGCATCTGAGGAAAGTGAACCAAAGAAGGAGAAACCCGAATCAAATAACTTTGACTTGGGCAACGATGCTTTAGATCAGATTCGCTACAGATTGCAAATTGCCAAGATTGATCCAATTTCAGCTGTGGGTACCAAACTATTGGATGATCTTCTTATTCTGTTTCAAAAGACGGAAGAGCCAATCACTATTGACTTGGTTAATAGATTTATTGACGAGCTGCTATATGGGAAGAAGGGAGATCCTCCATCAGAGGCGGAAAAAGATGGCAGCAGTAACAATGTATCCTTGGAGAATCTTAAAGATGAGAAGGAGGTTACTCCTAAAGAGACACCCCCTCCTCAAAATAATGAACCGACACGAGTCCGAATCAATCGCGGAGGCAAAGTCCTAGGTTGGTACGAGGGGGGACTGGATGAGCGTGGCTATGCTAGAGAAGGCAAAGGCAGCATGTACTACGATGCAGGTCATGAATGTCATGGCACTTGGAAAAACGATGAGATGATTGGACGAGGTACTTATGTATGGGCAGATGGACACAAATACGATGGCGAATGGTCTGGAGGCAAGAGGCACGGTCTTGGCAGGTTTATTCGGCCAGATGGGGTGGTGTTGTATGGACGATATGAGAAAGGGCATCACAGAGGTGAAGGTGTTCGGTGGAGTGCGGATAGGAAAGAGGCTCAATCAATGGTGGATGGTGTACCTAAAAAGTCTGTTAGTTTGGCTATTGCTGAATTTATGGCATTGAAACTTGGCTTTGAGGACGTCCCTCCTCCTCCCGTACTTTAGAGAGAAATGTTTAGTTTGTGTAGACGTGTAATTAGATATGTGTTGATGATGTGCGCAATCTTTGATTGTATCTCAATTTTACAGCAGGGTTACATACTGGAGTCTTAGAACTACCTAGAGAAATATTATTAAGCTGCTCTGTTTTACTTGGTCTTTGCTAAACCCACAGCATCTTGGTGGGTTACGTTGAGTCCTCAATCAAATACTTGAACTGATCACTGTATGCCGCAGCTTGGTCCCTCTGATCGCTTTTGACTTCGTCCAAATATTCTTGATATTGTCTAAGTGCTTGTGCGTATTGATCTTTCGTTGCACCACCTCTGATCAACAACTTCCTAAAAGCATTGACAGCTCCAATGTGCCCAAAGCTTGCTGCGATCAACCAGTGTTTGATAGCTCGATCCTCACGACCAGCAAAATGTTCATACACACCCATATTGACTCTTGAACTTGTGCAGCCTCCCATTGCACCCTTCTCATAATACTGCATAGCTTTGGTAAGCTAAGTAATCGTATGCTAGTGAAGACCCAAGCTCAGCAGCACGGTGAAACAACTCGACAGCTTTGCCATATCTTGCTTTATATTCAAAAGTTCTTCTCCATCCATATACCACATTCCAAACTGATTTATAGAATTGATATCATTGGAATCCACCCGTTCTTCCATTATTTTCATGCACTCTTCGGAAGAAGGTTATTGGCTTTACAAAAAGGACAAGTAGGACAACCCTCATTGCTTTGCAGATCATGCGCGTGGCGGCAGCCGCAGCAGATCGTCTTACCACAGCATACCATGTATGTTTGACCCATTTCATTGCCTGGTTATTGCAGGAAACATATTGGGCAATCATCTTCTTTTGGAGGCTGAACAACTCTTCGTCGTACAATTCGGCAGTGCGCTTTCTGCATGGCTTCTTGTGTTGTGGGCGGTGTGCAATTCGACAGTCTCTACTGCAATACTTCACAAGTCTACACGCAAGACACGCCTTAAGCTTGGCCTCTATGTCCTCTGCTTTGCCACAGTTGATGTTATGCTTTCCTCCGCTCTCCTCCTCTCTCCTCCTCTCTCTTTGCGCGATCTTACCTTTTAATGTCAATGATGAATGCATATTGTTTCCGAAACTAATATATGCGTGTGACAGGTAAAACGCGTTGATCCAAATCCATCAATTTCGACCACAAGGAACCATTACCACGATCCAGTAATCCAGCGATTGAACTCTTAGCAGCCCTATTATCAGCACGTCTCATCTAACCCCACAGTTAAATCTACAGAGTACTATAATGGGAGTGCCTAAATTCTTTCGCTGGCTCTCAGAGCGCTACCCTCTCATCAACCAACCAATCCATTGTCCACCAAACGACGAAACGAAACAGCGTCATGGTTTTCAACCAAGCTCTATTAATAAAACTACTGATGCATCTACCTCAGCTAAGCGAGATGCTACAATGAACACGAATGTGAGGTTCTTAATTAATATGCACTGTATTATTGCTTTTATCAACATAGTACATCTAATGCTTTGCAAATCTTATCCATCAGCTACCTCACATCATGCCAGAGTTTGACAGACTCTACCTCGACATGAACGGAATCATCCACTGTTCTTCACACAACAATGCCGAAGAAGAGATCGAAAAGCCAGTCAATGGTGATGCCAACGGCAATGGAGCCTTAAATGCAGATTCTAATCCTCCAGTCATCCAGACCACTACCAGAGGTACACCGCCAATAACTGAAGAACAAATCTTTCAGAATGTATGCTACTACTTAGATCGTGTCATTACTGACATTGTTCAGCCTAAAGAACTTGTTTTTCTGGCCATTGATGGAGTGGCACCCCGAGCCAAGTTGAATCAGCAGAGAGGGCGTCGTTACAGAAGTGGTAGTGAGAGGGAGATTGAGATGCATCTCATGACATTACAGCGAGCTCAGCAGCAAGATATGTCTGCAGATCGGTTAGAAGGAGTGATTGAGGCTGACGGTGGGGGTGACACTGGATTGTGGTGGGAAGAGATGGATCGCAACGTTATCACTGGAACTAATTCTAATGCTCCAAGGGGGGCACAGCGTTTCAGTGGTACGATTGAGGCGGTGCCAACCATCAAAACAGATGATACTTCGTCGACAGAAAATGAAAACTATGCTTTTCATTCGAACGCAATTACTCCTGGAACTCCTTTTCTTCATCGTTGCTCCAAACGCATAATTGAATTCATTCGTGACAAGCTAGAAAATGATCCCAAGTGGCGTGATCTCACCGTTATATTCTCTGGACATGATGTGCCGGGAGAAGGAGAGCATAAGATTATGGAATTCATACGCCATCAGAAGCACAAGCCGAACTACAATCCCAACACTCGTCACTGTATCTATGGGCAAGATGGAGACTTGATCATGTTAGGATTGGCTACCCATGAGCCTCATTGCTGTCTTCTTCGTGAAGAGGTTGTATTTGATCTTGCGAGGAGAAAGGCGCTCGAGAATATGGCGAAGTTGGAACACGAAGAAGAGCATACTGGTGTTGATTCTGATGGTAATCAAGTGCCTCCGTTGAGTGCAGCTATACAATCTTATATTCATAGTTCACGGTTTGAGCTGCTGCACTTCTCAGTGCTGAGGGATTATCTTGCACTGGAGTTTGAAACTTTTGAGGTGAATCCTGACTCAAAATTCAGGCTGGAGCCTACCATTGATGACTTTGTATTCATGACATTCTTTGTTGGGAATGGTAAGCTATTCTCTTAGTGTCTTGATCAACATTCTGGTTCTTTGACTAATCGGCCGGTCTCATTCATTGTCGCAGATTTCTTGCCACACATGCCTGCATTGGATATTGGGGATGAGGCGTTCGACCTGCTCTTTTATGCCTACAAGCGAAACAGAGGGAAATGGTTGAATGACGAGTTATATCTTAGAGCAAAACCTTTGTCGGAATCAACAACCGTACGTCATCCATATCTTACTGATGCGGGTACAATTACCAGTGGCGTGAGAGTTGAATCCTTCTTGCGCGACGTTGGAAGCTATGAAGATGTATATCATGATAACAAACGATTCACGAGTGTGGAAGACAATGAACGCATACGTCAAGCTGACAAAAAGGCAGGGAGAGAAACACACGTGCCATCGCAAGAGGTGTTGGATCAAGTTGAGCAATCTTCTAGAGAAATGTATCTTGATATGCTTATAAAGAATTCTGAAAGCGAAGGAGGAGACACTACAACTGAGGAATCCTCATTTCGACCGGTCACGTCAACCCAGATCCCACAACTTCTTAACGTGGATCAGGAAGGCGAGGCACCTCTTAGAAAGAAACTTGGAGGCTTGTTGCGCGAATCTTTGTCTCCTAAGAAAGGTGGCGTCTCTACAACAAACTCCTCTCTCACCGCTCTTGATGAAAGTAATCTCGTTGATTTGAAGGGTAGATACTACTATGACAAGTTTGGGTTCACACCTTTTGATGCAGAAAAACACTTGGCACTTCGAAAGTCATATATTGAAGGGCTTGTGTGGAACTTGGAGTACTACTACAAAGGTTGTATCTCTTGGGAGTGGTATTATCCTTATCACTATGGTCCGATGTTGAGTGATCTTGTAAATATCAATGCAACACTCGAGAACATGTCCTTTTTTGATGGTGAAAAGACTTCTAGTAGTTCGGATGGTGTAAGGAAGGTAGCCGGTGAGCCGCTACGGCCTTTTGAGCAGTTGTTAGGGTGTTTACCTCCCTCTTCGTCAAATCTGCTTCCAAAACCGATGAGGTGGCTTATGACTGATCCATCTTCACCGCTCATTGAGTAAGTCCTGAAGTATAAATGATTCACCTGTGATAAATTTGGACACTATCCCTCACCTCGTACCACTCTGTTTTTAAGGTTCTATCCCGAGTCATTTGCAGTGGATATGAATGGAAAACGTTGGCCGTGGGAAGCTGTTACACTTCTTCCCTTTATTGATTCAAAGAAACTCATAGAGGCGTCGCGTACTTTAGTTGAAGAGAGTTTATTGTCGGATGAAGAGAAGGAGCTAAATCAATTTGGCAACACTCACACCTTCATGCGTACTGGAGACGCAATAAACATGGAGCCAATTGAACAAGGCCAATGGAGAAATATAGAAAAAGACACAGGCGTATCGTTTCAGCCACAGCTCAATTCTGGAACTCTCCTTCCAAGTCCGTGTTTCCCTACCCTCACCGAGGCGCCTATAAGAAGATTGAATCGTCGCAAAATAGGCATCGATGTATTTGGTTTGAGATCTCGCTATCGAACTGCTTTACTTGAAATCGAAGACCTCCCACCGCTACCTCCTGCTCATTTGATTGCCAAATCATTCATTGGCACTACGGTTTATTTCAGATATCCTTTCCTACAGGAAGGTTTCGTGTGCGCTGTGTCGGACTCCAATGCGATTATTCGTGGGCAGGATAAGGCTAAGAAGTTTACTGGAGAAGACATTGAAACGAGAAAGCTTGGACTCGCCAAGTTGTACAAACGCAGTCAGGGAGGGGCTGGGATGGTTGGAACAGGTGGTGTGATCCTCCCTCCAACGGATATTACTCTGAGATTGAGGCCTTTGGCTAGCATAGAAACTCTTCCAGATGGATCTAGAGCAAAAGTGTACGCCAAATTCGAAGTAGAGGTGAGGCTATCTTGAGGTATCAAAGTATCTAATGAGATTGTAGTCTTACATTCAGTCAACGCCTTCTGAACTTAACAGGTCCCATTCTTTTCAGCAATCTTCTCTCCCACGGCACGTGACCCACGCCTTAGTGGGCTGCCAGCGAAGTTAGAGAAGAACCCTTATTCGTTTGGCACAAATGAACCTTCCATAACTCATCTTAACACCGCCAAAGAAAGCTCTAGTGTTGAAATTAGCTCCTCCGGTTTGTATTCCAATGCTATACAACCAACCCAGCTGACTGCAGGTAAGGCAATGTTCATGTTGATTGGTCTGTTATACCTCGAATCTTCAATCTCACCGATTCCATTGATAGCACCTGCGTCCCGCAGCTTTTCGACATTGCCTCCGAAACAACAACGTGCTCCAGCAGCTCCGGGTCTTAATAATGGAGTTAGACCTCCTAATCCAGTAATGAGAGCAGCTCAGCGAGGTGATCCGAGGCGACGATTTATGACCACAGCTAGCGCTATTGCTTTTTCTGCGTTCTTCTTTGCCAATTTAATGATGACAGTGTATGCTGAAAGTGACATTGTTCGGATGATGGCCTACCAAAATGACAGGTTCCCTAGAGGCTTGGGTTCAAGTGCTTGCTCAATACTTCGCGGCGGTGATATCATTGAACAAAGCGACGTATTTGATGTTTCTTCAAAGCCTACCCCTCCAATTGAGTTTGCCCACGGGACAACTACTCTGTCATTTGTTTTTCAGGGTGGCATCGTAGCCGCTGTCGACTCTAGAGCAAGGTAAGATTCTAGTGCACGCTTACTCAGGACTCTTGTGATGCTCTCAGCATAAATGGTTCCTGCATTGTTCTATCAGTATCGGCAACTTTGTAGGCTCAAAAACAACCCAAAAGGTGCTTCCAGTCAGTAGGTAAGCGAAACTGCATGCATCATTCCAATAGCACATTTCCCACTCGACTTACACAATTGACTCAGCACCATTTTAGGTACAATGGCAGGTGGGGCTGCCGATTGCAGCTTTTGGATTCGTTACCTTCGTTCTGAGGCAAAAGCACATCAGTTACTCAATGATGGCCAAGGAATAAGTGTTGCTAGGGCTTCACGTATCTTATCCAACTACTTGTATGAAAATAGAGGTATGAATCTAAGTGTTGGGACGATGATCATGGGCTATCATCCTCGGGATGGGTTCGAAATCTACTATTGTGATAACACGGGAGTGAGAATCAAAGGTGACATGTTTTCAGTAGGAAGCGGTAGCACGTTTGCACTTGGTATACTAGACACGGAAAGACGATATGATATGACTGAAGAAGATGCAGTGACTCTTGGGATCAAAGCAATCAGGCACGCAACCCTTCGTGATGCAATGTCTGGAGGCTACATCGGAGTTTACTTGATTACAAAGCAAGGCTGGAAAAAAGTATTCAGTGAAGACCTCGCAAGCCGAAAATCTTAGATCTCAACAAACGTAAAGGGTAATGTATCGCAGAAGATGCTACTCTGTGATGATATCTTTCGTGTCACTTTGTGTCAGTGCAAATAAGTACCTCTTCAGCGTTCTCATTCTGAAGCTCGTCATAAATCAATGCTGCCAAAACAAACAACCATGACAACGAACAGAACCCTTACTCTAATTACAGCTCTTCTCCTTCTTCCTCTAGTAGAAGGCTTCCTAGCTCCAAGCCGTACAATCAAATGTCTAACTACACAACTCTCGTCAAGTATGCCTCATCTCTATCGTGACGAGCCGAATCCCATGGACTCAGCATATATCAAGAAAGAAGAACACGATCCAAAGCACTCCTCGTTTCATGTTGAGCAAGGGCATCTAATTGATGTTGATCATGAGAAGCTAGATGATCTAGGATTGAAAGCTCAAAATGCGTGGAAACCAGTTAATGTTCATGAAATGGAGGTCGATGCTGTGTCTTTAACGGCTGCTTTGTTCATGCTTCTTGCAGCTGTGCTGATCGGGGCTGGTTTTGGTTCCTAAGTGAGCTCACTAAATGACAAGATACTTGAGCCTGTGGATATCATTATCATATAACGTGAAAGGCTACGTACTTGTAAAGTAATGGATTGTTTATTGTTCTGCATAGTATCAGGCATTGAAATGAATATTACTCTAGCAACATGAGTCACTTCAACTGTGCACCCCACTATTCGTAACAGAGTAAGGAAATACACTAGCATCTCCTTGAATATTCTTCACAGTGGCAACAAAATCGTATCCTTTCCTTTGCTCTTCTGTACCATCTGCAACATGATGCAATCCCAACCTATGTGTTACCATTTTATCCCAGATGCTTCCAGAACAATCACCTTCATTCGAATGCACTCTCTTGCTCGAGCCCATGATGACAACCTCATGTTCATCGTGCAAACGGGTCAATTGACGGTAAAACTCGTTGCGTTCAGAGAGGCCACTCCCTCCTGCACTGCCTGACACTGTTGGTAGACCTTCTTGTGCCCGGGTGCATGCATCCAAAGTAGAAATGGAATCGATAACGAGCAGCATGGGTGGCTGTTGAGCGTCGTCTAACGCACGTTTGTCATCGTCTAATCTCTTGCTCAGTGACTCAATTGTTGCTACCAGACTAAGATAGGTGAAGTCCCGAGGTTGAATTACATGGATTCGTCCGAGGCATGATGAAATTGCTCTCTCAATTTGATGGTGTTCTTTTGCAGCATCGACTTCATAGCTGCAGTTTGATGTACCTAACATTCCATCACTAGTACGATGTACATCAAGTTGTTGCCTCCTCCATTTTCTAGCCAATGAGGTTTCTTCCCATCGGTGCAGAACTGCATCTCTAACAGACAGAATCAGCTTTGTTGCGTGGACTCCGTGTTCTAAATCCAAGTAGACAACGCGTGGTTCTGCTGTTGTTTTTAAAGTAGGTGTCATTTTCTGTTGTTTATTTGAGTTTGGTGAAAAATCGTTGATTACAGTATAGGGACTTATGAATCGTCCAGCTGTTTTGAAGTTTATGGAAGGATTGCTCAAGTCTTGGATGTTAATGAATATATTAGATGTATTGGCGACATATCTTGCTGCTGATGCGATTAGGATTGAAGTCATGCCGGATCTGGCCGGACCATTCTATAAGATACGATATGATAACCTTCAAGAGCAAAGGACAATAAGATAGTTTAGAACATAGCATCTCACTCACCATCTCTAAAACAGTTTGACACAACGTCTTCTTCTGCTGCTGCCCACCAACTGGTGGTTGTTTCACCACAACACTTCTAGACAAAGCAGCATCTACAAAAGATACCCCCAGCCCTTTTGGCAGTATTGAATTGGCAACTAATTGATGATACTTCATCTCCTCACTTGATACATTAGCATCATTTGATTTCTCATTACCCTTGCCAGATACCTTGCGAAGCAAACGTCTCAGAGATTTAGCCTCTTGATCTCGCACACTTCTCCTTCCAGATTGTGGCTGCGTGAATAGCGAACAGCGAGCAGCGATTAATGGGTACGAATCCACCCATCTACTCAAGATTGTGTCACCAAAATCTCCATCCGCATTGTCGTATTCATTCAGCTCCAAGTCATCGAGACTTTCATCGCTGCTGCTGCTTTCCAAGCCACATCGTCTACGGGCGAGGCGCTGTAAACTGCGATGATGCCAATCTAGGGCGGTCTCCGTGTAGGGGTTGTCGTAGTCTGAATCTGAGGTGATTTCGTCGTTCATGTCTTCTTCTCTCTACTCTCTCCTCCTCTTCCCGTCTTAGATTTCCTCTCATTTCCAAGGTAACTTCATACCTTTTCATGCTTATAACCTTTCCTTTTCATTATCAACTTTAAATTCAAAACAAAGTCAAAGGGCACGTTAAAGCAAGCAAGGTCAAGCAGCCATGGACGCCGACAGATCCTCTCTCGAAATCAAAATCCTCCTCAAAAACCTAGACCCCACAAACCCCTCCCTCAAGCACAAAGATCGTCTCCGTCGTCTGAACAAATTTCGCAATTACGTGACGGCCACGCCCCCTCCCGAATTCTACGACGATGATTACTCATTGCTGCTTTTGGGATCCGAGAGCCCATCGGCCATGGACGAAGAAGACAATGATGAGTTGAATTATCCCGGCTTAATGCGTGCTGCGGGAACTCCATCTACCGATCATAAAGATGCATTGAAGAGAAGTGCACGTCCTGCCATTTCTTTATTGAGATACTTGTGCTGTGAGTTTGATGGGAGTAAGACGAATGGTATCATGGGAGAATTGAATGGGTTTGGAGCTGCATTCTGTGCGATGAATTTACCTCAACTTAGAATGGCTAGGCTAGATGTTCATGTGGGCAAAGGTGATACAGATAGTGGAAGCCGTGGTGGGTCGAAAGATGATGCATGTCATTTGTTGGCTTTGGTTTTTGCGAGACATACGGATACAGATCAAAATACGCCGAAGCCTATCAAAATTCAGGATTTGTTACCCAGTCCTGCGTGTCAGAAAGAGTTTGAGGCTTGGCTTGGGCTGAATGGGAGTCCTGATGTTCGAAGGGCTATAAAAGATAATACTTCTGGAAACTCTGGGGGAGCTGTCGGTGACAGTGCCTCGTCGTTTGCCAAGGCTGCTGCTGTTGTTGCTGCAACTAGACTATCTGTACATGATGCAGATGAGGATGAAGACGATGATGATGTATTGGATGCCTTTGGTAAAAAGAAACCAGTTAAGAAATCACCTGCTGGCAGTCCAACTCAGGGAATGGCTCGTGGTAGAAACGTTTCTGGAGGGGCAGCTGCACCGGTATTTGATCCTGATGGCAAGCCCACGAGATGGTGTGATACTCAAATGGCATCGGAGACGAAAGATAGAATTGGCGGTGCAATATTCATCGAGGAAGAGGTCAGTTAACTAATTATTTGTCAGTGCGTTGCTCACCGTGTCTCATATTTCTAACATTTCATTTGTTGCTTCCCATTGAAATAGAGAGAAAAGGCCCTAGCCGAACGCAAAAAGGCCGATGAAGCAAAGCAAAGACTCATTGGACGCGATCCTTTGGGTATTAAAACAAAAGGTCAATTTGACCTAAGAGCAATCGATTCAAATAGATCATACTTAGTTCAGCAGCAACTCCATCATATCGAGTCTGAAATACAATCAGAATTGGCCTTGTCCAGTGAATCTGGGGTTGAAAAGGTAAACTGGCTAGAAGCACAGCGGCAAGCTATCTTGAAGCTTATTGAAACAAAGAAAATCGGTGGTGGAGATGAAGATGATCAAGACCTGATGCTGCCATCTGTTTTGCCCACCAGCAAGGACTTCGATCCCATCTTGTTTCTAACGCTGGTACACGGTGACACTTCGTACAAAGAGTTGCTGGAAAGCACGTCTAGATTGAGTAGAAAGACTGATACTCAAGTGGAGCGGCTGCAGAACCTTGTTCGCGACAACTTTGAGCTGTTCATTAAGTGCTCTGAAGGCATCGATATATTTGCTGAAAATGATGAACGAAACAATCGTGACGGGTCTTTGACCATAGAAAAACTCACTCATCGATTCACCAAGCTGGATACTCTCGCTGAATCTTGTTCTGAGGAGGCTCGTAAAAGCTTTAAACCCCTTCTCGACAATACTAATGAAGTAAGAAAGGTGCAATCTGCCTTGGCAGTGCTGAAAAGGGTAGCTCCTTTAATGCAAATCCCAGGCCTTATGAGGCAGCATATAGAAAATGCTAACTTCTCATCGGTAGTAAAGTCATATCGAAAGGTATTGGTCATTGATAAGAATCACAGTGATGTTGACCTTTTGAGATATGTTCGTATGAAGGCTGGTGAGGCAGCAATGGATGCAAGGCATGACTTGGAATTAATTCTGGCCGATGAGTCCTCGTCAGCTAGCAGTTTGCTCGATGCGGTAAGAGATTTAGGAGAGTTGCTTGAGCTGCTAGAGCAAGATGAAGGTGAGGAAAGAAATGATGCAGCAAATGAGGTAAATTTACCCAGTACTCCGCGTTCTCGCGGTCAATCCGGCAACACCAAGGGGGGCACTTTTACAATAGATAGGCATGTAATTTGTGTTCGCGACTATCCTCCCTCTCTTGGCTGCCTCCTTCTCCAGACCACGCACTTCAGTTCTTTGGTTGAAAAGGCCATTAGCAATGCTGAGACTTCGACGGAGCGTCTCTTTCGAGGTGAAGGAAACGAAGATAGTACCTCCGAAACAAAAACTGATGCAAGTGATCGAAGGAACTCCGATGCCGCCGAAAACTCGTCCTCCTCCCAACGTGACAAGAGATGGAAGTATGAGGTACTTGATACCCGTGTATCTGCTACAGCTCGAGCTGTCTTTCTGGCAAAAAATTGGTTGCCGAGATTGATTCAGATTGGTTTGGCCACTCAAGAGGCAGAGAAAAGGCGAGCAGCTCGTCAAGGAAGAAAGTCCGACTCCTCTGCTGACTGTGTTAGTGCTAGCTATGTGTTCAATTCGGTAAGTTGTCGCTGAATAGTTATGCTACCCCGTCACGTTCTGAGATGTCCCACGTGCTCATTCCTCTCATCTCATATTCCAATATAGATGGTGAAGCCATCGTTGATGCGTCTAGTCCAACACGCTGCCTTCTGTTCACTTGGCTGTGCCAATCAAGGGTCTAAGTATCGGTTGGATGCCACGTTTGGAAAGTCGTCACCAGAGAAACTTCGTACGCTGCTGCAGTCTCCTCTTCCCCCGTCACAGACATCAAAGTGTGCATTTGACTTAGCTGAGCTTGCAGAATCCATTCAAGACTCTAACGAATCAATGATTACCATACGAGAACTAGGTGATGAGAGAGAAGAATCCAAATCTGCCGATACTTCTCCATTAGAAGGATGTGTGGCTCTAGCTAATGACGCTGTAACAATGATTGGTGAGACCATTTATTCACTTTGGCTTATATTCGAGATATCATTGTTCTCACTATGTCACCGCTTCGTGTTTCCTCATTGATAAGAACGACGTGTTTGCATCTATTCATTTGATGCTTGTGCTCGCAAGTGTTCGATGTCTGCATCTGGATCAGGAACCTTTGATGGCGACTCACTGTTGGCTTGCGTACAAAAACTATCAGAGTTGACAAACCCCGAAAAGTGCACTACTGAAGTAGAGAAGGGGTGTGTCTTGGTTGTCCAAAAGATTTGTGAGGGTCTAACAAATTATGTGAAGGATAGAAGTGATGCTGCTCGCCTTCGTGTGGTTGCGGAATGTGCAGATGCACTCAACACCACCATTGTTGATGTTGTCAGAGAAGTGGCATATCTTACAAACGACCAATCTGACCGTCTAGAGTCGAGTCTCTCTGCTGTTATATCCGACCTTGAAGGAGAAATGTTTGATGTCTTCCTAGAAAGTGTCAAGCGGAATGTTGCGTCCTTCGCGAGGCTTGGTCTGATTGAATCTGATGATGGGAAAACAGATAAGCCAGATCGATTTCCGCCCTATTTGGCAGGCTCTTTCCTTGCAATAGTTCGCTGTAGAGCACAGGTTGAACGCGCTCTTCGTGAAGCTACATTGCGCCGATCCGAAGGCACTACCTACCAATTCCTTGCATTACAAACAGCATCTGAAGGAGTTGTTGAAAACATCTGCCATGAACTGAGAGCAAAGTTGAATTCGATCCCGCCTTCCAAAGCTGACACCTATGCGATCCATGTTTTATTCCTCATCAATACGCTGAAGAACTACTTGAGTGAGGAGAAATTGTCCCTCGCAGCAGACACAAAAAGAATGCTTGTTACCAAAGCTAGTTCGGGAGCTAGAAAATCTGGAAAGCTTCTAGGAGATGGACCTGAAGGCTTGACTGCACTGGAGAATTTGGAGCGCCAGGGTCGAGTCTACGTTATGTGCTTGGGAGATTGATGCTTTTACTGCGCTGCAAGAGTTTACATCATACTTATGAATGTTCATCGCACAGTGCCAACTCTGAAAGAAAGCCCATACTTTGGTGCCAATGACCGCACGCAGCGATAAATCAACTGACCTGGTGAAGCGCAAACACTTCACAGCGCATAATGTTAGATATGTCATAATTTGGTGATTAATTTCTTTACTTCATGTTCTCCATGGCCTTTTGCAAGTCTTCTTTGCTCATGCCGGCCATTTGTTTTTGTGCCTGCTGACTTGCTTTAAGCATTTGGTCTGGTGACATGTTTTTCATCATCATTTGCGCTGCCTTCCTCATCATGGGATTTGATTTCATCATACTTGCGGCTTTTTTCATCATCTCTGGATCGGCACCCATGGCTCGCATCCTTGCTTCCTCTTCGGGCCCGATGTTCGCCATACCTTCTAGCATTGCTGTCATATCTTCATCTGACATATTTTTCACCTGCTCATTCACAACTTTCATTTGATCTTCAGTCAAAGCAGCACCAACTGGCGGGACTCCTCCTACAACTTCAGCCTGTGCTTCTGTGGACCTACTCTTCTTCACTTTGGCATGGCAGGTCCTCCTAGCCTCATCCATGATATCTTCTTCAAAATACTCCTGAACCTCTTTCCAAACTCGTTCAAAACCAGTCCTGTCCACTCTAACGGCGCCCATACTCCCATCAGCCCAGCATTCAGCGAGTTCTGCCTTGCTCAAATCTTGTTCTCGGTCACCTGAAAGAGTTGTAATCGGAGGCAATGTTGCGAATGCTTGAAATGTAACCTGACCAGAAGGAGGTTGTGACATCATCTCTCCGATTTTGTACATAGCATCAATCACATTTGGATCTAAGGCACTACCAGCAGCAACTCCATCTGGCATAGGCTTTGTTGCCGATGCCTGCTTCATTCCCTTGATTGCTTCGTCTACTGCATCGGGGCTGATGCTTTCCATTTGTTTCTTTGCCATCTACGAATACAGGTGTGAATAAATCATTTATTACAGCAGATCTACCCGTGAAGAGCACGAGAAGTGTAGCAACTCGAACTCACCTCGGCAGCTTCCTCAAGTTGAGCCTTGGTCATTCCAGCCATCTTCTCTTGTGCAACTTTACTTTGTTCGAGCATCTCCTCAGGGGTCATATTTGCCATGAGCTTTTGTGCAGTAGCCATCATTTGCGGGTTTTCCTTCATCATTTTCATACTGATTAGCATGGTATTGGGATCCATTCCTACGATATGTATGGCATAACATTTCAGTCTTCGATGAGTTCATCTGCAAGGATGCAATGTACAGTTCATCACTAGAACTATAACTCACCCATCTTTTTGAGCTGCTCTTTTTGTGACTCTGGCATCTTTTCCATTTCGTCAATCAATATGGCCATATCCTACAATAGATGAGTGCAGAGTGAGTGAATGTGACTGGTGTGTGTATTGACATCACTTCAGACGTTTCAGCTGCATAAATTACATACCTCGGGTGTCATACTCTTCATGCGTTCGGCAGACTCTGCAAGCGTAGCTGGATCCATCGATTCCTCTTTCATGATCCGAAGCACATCGTCGTCGGATGGAGTGGATAGAAACAGAGGAGACGACCTTTGTCGCCATGATGAACGATCCGCTGCAAGCTGATGCCCGAATTGCTGAGTTTGGAATGCCGCCCCTTGGGAGATGGCGATGGCAGCGGTGAATATCTTGATACAAAGCTTCATGGTAAACAACAAGTTGTTACGAGAAGAGACTGGCTCTCACTGCTGAGCAATATTATGGTAATGTTCCTCGTGGCATTCGTCAGCAACACCAAGGAGTGAGCTTGATGATAGATTATGATGTTGATGGCTGATGATTGGAGACTCTAAGATTTCTGGTTCCATTTTAGAGGGCTCAAACGCGTCTTTGTCAATTGCCTACTAATGTCATTGAGAACTTAAAAAAATAATCTTTCAATTCAATAAGTAGATGAGTATTACACTATTGACTAAATTATTAATCCAGTGGGCGGAAGATAGCGCGGCTCCAACCTCTTCATCATCCATCAACATCAAAGCTGATCTTGATGAGGTAAGCAAGATAATATGCCTTTGATGATATACACTGATGATTTTAACCCTTTTCGTTTCGCAGTGGTAGGCTTGTAAACCTATTAATTGCATCGTCTCCGCGTCTCTTGGGATACGCTGTTGGTTTTTCTCCTGCGACAGTAGCAACAAAATCAACACTATTCGGCGATACACGATCCTTTGGTAAAACTAGTAACAACATGGCAGACGAGGTTGCAGCTGCAAAAGAAGCGGCAGAAAATTACAAATCTAGTGATGGGGATGGTGCTGGGCCCGCAACTGTGTTTGACAAGCTTCTAAGGTGTGTGCAGCAATGATCTGTTACTTGCAAAACAATACGAACCTGACGTTATCTCACTTTATACATTTTGCATTTATATCTAGTGGGGAATGGCCTTGTACCAAGGTACATGAAGATGACGTGTCTTTGGCATTTCGCGACATAAACCCACAGGCACCGATCCACGTGGTAGTCATCCCAAAGAATCGTGATGGACTAACCAAACTGAGCAACGCACGTGAAGATCAAAAGGATATTTTAGGCCACCTAATGTATGTTGCGCAAATGGTGGGAAAGAAGGAGTGTCCTGATGGGTTTCGAATTGTGATAAATGATGGAGAGCACGGTGCCCAAAGTGTATACCATCTCCACCTTCATGTAATGGGTGGACGGCAAATGAATTGGCCACCTGGATAAGTGTTACTGTTAAGTAATACATGATTTAGGACGATGACACAAATTCAATATTGGTTGATCTGACAGTATAGCAATAAAAGAGAGGTAGAATTTGGTTATCTCTGCGATCTATCGCAAATACCTTTTGCTTTTACCCCGTTTCTCCGGTTCAACATGTCACTGCTATGGCTATTTTCATCGATGCCCCGTGCTATTCATGTACTACTTTAAGTCTCTGAACATTGTGCAAACAGCATACTTATTGTCATTTGCGTTCACGAAAACCATTCGTTGCTCCCTCCTTTGGGTTGAAACGAAGACAGGCATTTATGATTTGATTGAAATTCATTAACAGTTGCAAATCTGAACTTACCTGCGTAGTCAAGTATGTCCGTATACCCTGCCATTTGAGCCAATTTCGCTGCACTGGCACTACGAATCCCCGCCTTGCATGTGAACACAATTGTCTCGTCTAGAGACGGTTTGGCGAACCCAAACTGCTCCTCAAAATCATCTTCATCCATTGACAAGGCTCCCTCTGCAATGTACGGTAGAGGGAGAGTGTGCACTACATCGTTCAATTTCCCGGTATGAGCAACCTCATCATGACCGCGAACATCGATAATGACGTACCCACTGTCTTCGCGGCCTCCATTTGCAACATCTTCTATGATTTCTTCCATTGCCTCACGAGGAATACGAGGCACAGATTCTTCGTCGTCGAATCCAAAGGAGTTCATATTCCTAATGGTGATGCCATGGTATCTCGCCCTACCCTGGAAGGCAGACACGGATACTGAATGATGAGTGCCATGCAAGCGTGTGGGTATTGTGTGCCTGAAAACTCGTGAAGAGTCACATAAAGCTAAAGCTAGTTTTGATGAAGCAGGCTTTGCCCTTGGCAATGAGATCAGCGCAAGGAGGCAAGACGGGTATTGAAAGAGTCGGGTCCGCATCGGTTTGCTTGTAGTGGAGGCTCTGGAGGAGGCAGGAATGAGGACAAGTAGTAGAAAGTGTTATGGTGTGGTGGCGGGCGACAGTCGAAGTCAGTTATCCGAACTTCGAGAAGAGGGACAAAATGTGACCCACAACAACAACCCGCCAAACATTAAACATTTGCAAGACAACAGAAATGTGGTGATAGATGACGATGCTAATTGTTAAAGGAAACAAATCACTATTAGCGGTAAGCCTACATGTGTACAATGTTCCTCTTTCACACGCGAAACAGGATACTAATACCATGTTAGGGGGGAAAGCATCCCAAATTTTTGGAGGACCCTCACGGTCTGGCCGTCAACGGTCCTTCTCAACGGTCCCACTCGGTATCTTTTACGAGAAGCGATTCAACGCAGAAGCCTCATTGATCGAATTGAAAAGTTTCGGCCAAGATTGGCCCTTGTTGCATGTTACAACTCATGATAATTGTGGATTGCAGACCAAGCCATTGAAACTGCGCATAGATCTAACTATTACCTGTGCGCAGTTTCATTGGTTTGGTCTAAGTCCTGTTCTGAGCTTAGATGTGGCTGCAACAAGGCTCAAAACGTGGCCGAATCGACTTCTACCGCCTTCGATGGACCGATCGGACGGTCTCCATGGCTGTAACCGCCCCAATTGTACCGCCAGCACATCTATAATCATCGCCCTACAACTATGGAACGATGTGTTGTGGCAAATGGGCAATGTGAATGGCAGGTTTTGGTTGCCTGGAGGCCAGGGTGAGTGACGAGGGCATCGACCTCCTGTGACTTTCATTCTCACGCTTCTTTTGCTTGCCTCGTCTTCATCTTGCAGATTGCTGATTGTTGAGCGTTGCGCTGATGGCTCGTGCTCGTTCCCATCACGTCTGCATCACAATCGCATCGTTCGTGTCGTCGTTTGGTGTCGACCCTGGATTCATTGTTCGCCCCTGCCCCCTGCTTCATCAATGGCTTGTGGCTGATTACTTGTGGGCTTCGTTGCTCCCAATTCGTCTACACATCATCTCTCGTCTGGATGATTGTCGTATCTTTTGATGGCTCTTCCCATCACTTCGTTTCCAGTTCTCGGTTGCCCTGTTCCTCGATCACATGCTCCGTCCCCACCCTCACATAGCCCCCTTGAGCTCTTAACTTCACGTAGGATGCCCTCGTCTCTTCCAAGCTTCGTTGCGACTCTCCTTTGTTGGTGTCCATCCATCAGAGCGTGGCTGTTTCACCGCATCTGTTTCTGCCCAGATACAGGTGTATTTCGGTGACGTCACTTGGGAGCAATCACACGCCACTACTGACATCGGTCAAATCCTCCTAGGAGTATCACA